>OVAV01000694.1:1740-16424 GCA_900406375.1 Iberis amara | reverse complement strand
ATGCAATCCAATTATAATACAAGTCCAACGCTATTGAATATCAAAAACTGAAGCTATTATTAAAAACTTTTAATAACAAGTATACGGCGCTAATATAAAAATAAAAAATTGCATCTTGAACAACGCTATCGTAAATTCGATAATTATAGCATACATTAAATCCGATATCTAAAGTGTCCGACATATAATGACGGGAGCTGTCAGAGCGTTTAATAAACAGCTATGCTATCCTACGATAGCGTTTTTCGAACGCTAAGGAAAGCCATATTTCTTGTAGTGAGTTTTAGATACCTTTTTCTCATAAACGTTTTCTTCACCGATTTAGAGAAAATCTTAGCGGGCCACCCCTTCCTAGCGCCTCCTCACCGCCTAGATGGCCGCCTAGTCCGATTTTTAGAACATTGGGTTTGAAGGTTGGATCAATGTTCAATTCGTGGCACGTTATACTTGGATCTATCCCTTTCAGTGATTCCATCGACCACGAGAATACCGATGTGTTCTCTCTCAGGAAAGTGACTAATTCCTTCCTTATGCCTTTGTCAAGCTCTCGGCCGATCCTGACACATCTCTCCGGGTTGTTGTCGTTGATGTTGACTTGGTCGGTCATTTTGCATGCTTACTCTATTTTCTCTTTAGGGAAGTCTGGTCGTCTCGAACTCCCCAACTGTAATTGCTATAATTTTGCACTCTTTCGTGCTTTGTTTTCGGCTGTAAAGCAGGTTTTAGCTGTGCGCTGTTTCCTCTGATGGTGATTGTTCCTTTTGTAGTCGGGATCTTGATACACTGGTGGAATATAGATACGGCGGCCTTTGTAGCAAACAGCCATGACGTTTCCAAGATGGCGTTGAAGATGGGGTGCTCGTCGACCACTTGAAATTTTGTGATCGTCGTAGATCTGTTTATGCAGATTAGCAACTTGATTGTTCCACATGTCCCGACCGTATATCCTCCAAACTCGGTCAATGATTGCTTTGATTCTTTAATATCCTTTTTGTCGATCTCCATCTTGGATAGAGTGGTCTTGAATATGATGTCCACTGAGCTGTCGGTGTCGACGAGGATTCTTGTTACTTTGCAATCTTTGATGACGAGCTCTATCACGATGAAATCATTATGGGGATTGATGACTCCCATTGCGTCGTCGCTTGTGAACTTAATGGGTTCATGCCTTGATGGTTTGCTTGCTGATCCGTCATGAGTATTGAGGACTAGTTGCTTGGATTTTGTCGTCGATCGAAGGGAGTTGCCATGACGTCGTATGACTTCTATGATGACGTTGATTCTTCTGCGAGGGTTTGGAATATCCCCACCTCGTCGGTTATCCAAGTGTCTCAGAGTAGGATCCATGTACGTTTCGACGACCTGCCTTTCTAGTTCGGCGTTGCGTTCCTCGCGAGCTTGATTCGATCGATAGTTTTGGGAATGCTCCCTTTGATTCCTGGGTGGGTATTGATCTGCTCGTCTCCACTCATCCTTCTTGGTACTTCTTAAGGAGCATATCTTTCATATGGCGACAGTCAACGGTGTTGTGACCTTGTCGGTTATGGAAATCGCAGAAGGCGTTACGATCGTCGTCCCGCTTTAGAGTCGTCTATGCTTTTTGTTCATCGAAGAAGTAGGCCGCATGTCGTTTTCCTTTGTCGTGCTTGGGCTGGCCTTCGTAAAATTGTCGTAGTTCGAAGTGTTCTCTTTGTTGGTTGTACCATGCGATTGGATATGCTTTCGAGCCACAACTGCTTTTTCTTCTTCCATTTCTATGAATCTGTTGGCTCGGTAGAGGGCATCCTCGAGAGTTTGCATCTGGTTTAGGAGTAGCTATTACTTGAACCGGGAGTCGTACGAAAGTGCGTTCTTGAACGCGGCAATGGCTGCTTTGTCGGAAATTGCTACCTTCGAGACTACTTCTTTGTACCGTTCGATGAAAATCTTTAGGGGTTCCCGATGGCCATGGCTAAGTGATCAGAGGTTGGCGGTCGACGCCTTTTTCTTCATGAACATGAATAATGTTTAACGAATGTCGTAAACAGTTGCTGGAAACTATCTATTGATCTAGCTTCGAGGTGAGAGAACCACGAGAGTGCAGTTTCTCCGAGGTTTTCAATGAACAGCTGACAGAGACCGACATCTCTTTCTTCATATGTGAATTGGGCGCGACCCATTGCGGTCATGAAAGTAGTCATATAGTGAGTTGGGTCAGCGTTTCCTTCGAAGGTGGGAAACTTGATTTTCGCTGTGTGCTTGATGCGTGTTGGTGTCAAAACTCTCTCAGCAATATTTCTCCTTATTCTTGAATGAATGGCTCATAATGATAAGTGCGAAATGAACTAAGGAAGATCTATCAAGAAGATATTCGATCTAAGTGTATTTGAAGAATGCCTGAGTAGTCAGTATTCGATATGATGCAGGTGGAAAGAGGGGCAGCCCGAGCAGGAAAGGACCAAGTCGCAACCGCACCAAGTTTCGCGAGATACGCCGAGATCGTGGGCTCGCAAGAAGTTATATTCAGCGAGAATATCAGAATTGCAGCCCGAGATATCCGCAAGCCTCACCAAGAATTTGAGAAAAACTCGAGCAGTATAAATAGAAGAAAGGGAAGAGAGAGGAGCATCTTTTTTTGGACTTTTACGCATTATTTTTTGTATACGAGCTCAGGGTTTCGAGCAGATTAATGAGTTAATACAAATTCATATTCATATACTCTATTTTTTCTTATAGATTTTTGTTGCAACTTGTTCTTGTTAAGACGAACTTCTACGAATTCCTCATCTTAATATTTATAAATTTTTTTTGTGGATTTTAGCATCCACAATTGGCGTCATCTGTGGGGAAGTTTAGATTTCTAACGTAAAGAACATTGTAACCTGATCCACAACAACCATGACCGAAGAACTACCACTGCAACTGGAATGGTACACCAGCGCGGGATCCATCACCGAAGTCAAATACACCGACTGGTTGGAAAATCCTAGAATGATCTAGAAAAAGAATGGGAAATGGAGAGTTTGCATCAATTTCACAGACTTTAACAAAGCATGTCCCAAAGACAACTTACCATTACCAAACATAGACCAACTAGTAGAATCCACAATAGGGTATAAGCTTCTCTCATTCATGGACGCCTTCTCGAGTTACAATCAAATATTGATGCACCCAAACGACAGAGAGAAAAGAACTTTCCTTACCGACAGAGGCATATATTGCTACAAGATCATGCCTTTTGGATTACAGAATGTCGAAGCAACCTACCAACGTTTAGTGAATAAAATGTTTTCAGAACAACTCGGGAAAACAATGGAAGTGTACATCGACGACATGCTCGTCAAATCCGCAGATGATATCATATAGCAGACCTCCGTGTATGTTTCCAAATTCTAAACACCTACGGGATGAAGCTCAACCCAGCTAAATACACCTTTGTGGTTACGTTGGGAGAATTTCTCGGCTATCTAGTGACCAAACGAGGCATCGAAGCCAACCCCGAGTAGATTAATTTCCTATTGAGCATGCCATTGCGCAAAAACACGAGGGAAGTCCAGAGGTTGACAGGTCGCATAGCAGTCTTACCCCACTTTATATCCAAATCGACAGACAAGTGTTTTCTATTCTACAACCTGCTAAAGGGAAACAAAAATTGTTTGGAACAAAGAATGCGATAGAGCATTCACCGAGCTAAAGAATTATCTAATGATTCCCCTAATACTCTCGAAACCTCAGCAGGGAGAAACCCTATACATGTACATAACAATGTCAATTCATGCAATAAGCTCAGTCCTAGTACGCGAAGACCTCGGCAATCAGAAACCAATATTCTACCTGAGTAAAATCTTAGACAATGCAGAAACAAGATATCCAACAATAGAAAAATTGGCCTTAGCAATCGTTCATTCAACAAGGAAGCTAAGGTCCTATTTTCAATCGCACTCAATCGTCGTCTTCTCGAACCAGCCGTTACGGACAATCTTACAGCTCGAACCAATCAGGAAGACTATCCAAGTGGGCAGTGGAGCTGAGCAAGCACGATATAGAGTTCAAAAGCAGAACATGCGCGAAGTCCCAAGTACTCACAAACTTCCTCATCGAATTACCGCCTAGGTTGGAAAGCGAACATAAACGATCTAAGGCACGATGGTCTTTATACGTCGACGGAGCAAGCTCCAAACATGGCTCGGGAGTAGGCGTGCGACTTATCGCCCCAACCGGAGAAGTGATTGAACAATCATTCAGACTAGACTTCGCAGCCTCAAATAACGAGGCTGAGTACAAAGCCATGATTGCCGGCCTGCGGTTGGCATCAAAATTTGGAGCAAAACAAATCAATGCATACTGCGACTCCCATCTAGTGGCGAATCAATTTAGCGGGGAATACGAAACAAAGGACTACAGAATGGAAGCATAATGGGAAGTGGTAAAAAACCTCTCAAAAGACTTCCTCGAGTTCGATCTGATTAAAATCCCCAGGGGAAAAACACGCTAGCGGATGCCTTAGCGGCCTTAGCTTCGACCACAAACCTCAGACGACGAGGATCATCCCCGTTGAGACCATCAACAAACCAAGCATCTCGACAGCAAAGACATCATGCGTCATACAAGAACCGATTGAAGAATATAACGAAAACCCCGACCCAGAAGATGTAGAGGAAGAAGATATTCCTCTGGAAGCTTCCGAGGTTGAAACATAAATAGATTGGCGGATAGAGATGCTAGCGTACATCAAAGACGGAATCCTGCCACAAAAAATGGGATGCAAGAAAACTAAAAGCCAAAAGTGCGAGGTACACCTTACTAGACGGAAACCTCTATAATTGGAGTGTCGGAGGACCACTTTTGAAATGCATATTCGCCCACGAAACCAGGAAGATAATAAAGGAAGTTCAAACGGAGCATGTGGAAACCACTCAAGCGGCAAAGCCCTAGCATTCAAAATCAAAAGGTATGGTTATTATTTGCCTACAATGATAACTGATTGCGAGAAGTACGCAATAAAGTGTGAAAAATGCCAAAAGCATGCACCACTCATCTACCGACCTACTGAGGAGATGTAGCCCAAGATATCCGCAAGCCTCATCAAGAATTTGAGAAAAACCTTAGCAGTATACATAAAAGAAAGGGAAGAGAGAGGAACTTCTTTTTTGGACTGTTTACACATTATTCTTTTTATGCGAGCTCAGACTTTATAGAAGATTAATAAATAAATACAAATTCATATTCATATATTCTATTTTTCATATAGATTTGTATTGCGACTTATTCTTGTTAAGACGAAATTCTAGGAATCCCTCATCTTAATATTTATAAATTTGTTTTGTGGATTTTAACATCCATAATGCGGGTCTTAGTGATACGTCTCGTAAAAGGAGGTCACTGGGTTTCTTCGACGACTAATCCGATCTCTGGAACCGAGCTGGTAGCGCGATGAATGAGGGAGCTCATCTCTTGGAGTTGGGCCTTTAACATCTTTATTTCCTCGTTTTGGTCGGTTGGATCGTTGTGGGTCGACAAGGCGACCATATGAAGGTTCAAGTTTAGCATGGACGGATAATCCGAGGTTGGTGTTGGAGTTTCCGTATAACCGAAGAGATACATGTTAAGAGCTTCAAGCTTGGCGCGGCGCAGGTTTGCCGTTATGACCACCTCATATTTGCTTTGTAGCTGTCGTGATTCCTTCTCCTCGGCGTTGAGGCGGCGTACCTGCGATTGGTTGGTTTCTTCCTGCGTGTCTGTCCTCTGGATTCTGTTTGCTGGCGTCTCCGGTATCTGATGTGCTTGTTGGCCAACGACGATCTGATCTGTTTGGTCTCCCGACAGGTTGGTGATATCTTCGATTCGAACATACCTGTCTTGCTGATTCTGATCCGCCATGTTTTTTTTTTTTGTTATGTTCCTTTTAAAAAGTCCCTAGTGGAGTCGCTAATTGTTGAATCAAGGGTCAGTGACCTCTGATTTGAGTTTGTATTTTGGAAGGGAATGAGTTATACAACGGACCGAGGTAGTCTACAAGACAGACGAGCTCGAGACGATAAGATTACAATAGCGATTCTCTCTAATCTCTCTCTAAGATTCGCGGACCCCTTCTTTTGTGCCCCTCACCCGTCTTTTATAGTGTCTTTGGTCGTAATTATTCAGCTATGCAAGGTAGTTGGTTTAGCTTGGCGGTTTGGTTTGTAGAACACTATTCAGATCAGCGGTAGGCTTCCTAGGCCTACTGTAGCCTCGGTGTTGTCGTCTTGGGTTCTGCTTTTGGTTTAATGGACCCATTAATGGGCCTGAAAGTCTCCTAGGCCCTATCATGGGTTCGACCCATACCCATCATTTTTCCCGTCAAAACCTTATTCATTGCGTGTTGGTCATCTTGAGCAAGTACATCTCTCATAGTCTTGTCTACAACTTTGAATGCTAAATGATGACCCTATGGACACTTCATCTCAAATGATGAAGTGAATTTTTTTGTAATACTAGTGGTTGGGGAAATTAGTTTACATTTGATTATTAATTGTTTTGCTTTGTTTTTTCTTCTTCTATGTTATTTTGATCTTAGCTATTATCATCCTCTTCACCTCTAATGTTTTTAATGTTTTGTTATATATTTTGTGAAGTTTTTTCTGCCAACAACGATGGTATTTACAATCATCGGTTTTTTTCCGTTATGTATTTAATTTTCTCTTCTTTTAATTCTTTGAAATTATGTTTCTCGTCATGTTAAAAAATTCCCTCGTTTTGGCACATTAGTGGTACATATTACCAAATACCAATATAGGGGCCCGTTTGTTATCATATTTCTGACTCGACCGAGCTTCTACTATCTGGCATGTAAATTTTGAATTTTTAGTCTTTCCAATAATTGACAATTTGGAGCGGTGGTTTCTCATAGAAATTTCAAAATCAGTAGGAGCGTAAATTGATCCATCGTGGAACAAATTTTCAAAGTTCGGAAGGTGGTGCAAATATATGAAAGGAAGTGGTAAGATGGATTGGATTATTGCTTAAAAGTAGATATGGTAAAGTGGATTCGGGACACAAACTATCTTATCTGAAAGTTAAAAACTTAAACTTAGAAGTTTGATATTAGATTCTAGAGAGTAAGGACGTTTCCATATCTTTTTGTATATGAGCAAGAGATCAAATCCCATCAATTCACTTTAAATTTCGTCAAATTGAAACAATTTACGTTTAAGATTTAATCGAAGTAGTTACTTGTTCTTTAAGATAGCAAATGTCGTTGCTCTGTTTAAATTGAAGAAGGACTTATGTTAGTGGTGAAAACTTTGGATTTATTTTAGACCCACTCAAATATCTGTAGGGCGTATGCATACATACTATTTTTGGGATTTTTTGACGTTTTTAACTAAATTGTGTGTAAAATAAAAAATGCTTAGGTGGATGCTGAGGTGGCAGGAGTGAGAAAAATGCTTAGGTGGATACTTAAACAAGCATTGATCCTTGATTGATACTACACATTCATTGAATTCTCCGGTGAGTTTATTAGTATATTGAATATTGAATGCGTCGTTTTACTTCTTGGAAGAGGCAAATGTGCAATACCATAATATGAAACTAAAAGTATGATTTTCTTAACACCATCAAATGAAGTTCAAATTCCAAAAAATATCACACTTCCAAAAATTTCAAAAATACTACACACTACCAAATGTTCCAAAAATAGCACAAACATAAAAAGTGAATTTTAAGGGTTTAGAATTTAAAATTTTGGGTTTGGGTTCACTAATAGAATTAAGAGTTTAGTTTTGAAGGGGGTAGTGTTTGGCTTTGGGGTATTAGAATTAAAATTATAAATTTTAAAGCTATTTTAAATTTGTGGTATTTTTGGAACGGAAACATTTTTGTGGTATTTTGAAAAAAATTGTGGTATATTTGGAACTTTTGGGAATATGTATTATTTTTAGAATATACCTAATTTTTGTGGTATTTTTGAAGATTTCCCTAAATTTTTTATTGTTGTTTTGTTTATATACATTTTTTCTTGCTACCTCGCTACCACAAGAAAGATTTTATTTTTCCACACGAAACATTCCGCTCCATGTTTTTTTTGTGTGTCTTTTGGTCTTCTTGATCCTGGATCCTCATGTAACATCCCTGACCGCCCCAGCCAGTAGTCCCCGACTTTTTCAGCCTGTGGGCCCCACCACTCTCCGACGGTCATGTGTGCTACTCCGGGAGGCTTTTAGAAACTTGTTTGCTGGCCCTGCAATCACCCCGTAATCTTTTCTCGTGCTTTGTCCTCACTCACACAATTCCGTAAATGACTTCCCAGAAGGTCACCCATCCTTAGATTGCTACAACATAAGCATGCTTAACTGTAGAATTCTCTCTGGACCGGTGATCGAAAAGATAAGTGCACTTTGGTGACATAAGTAGACAAATAAATTCTCTTAAACTCTCGCCATGAACAACCATTCCTCTATGAACCAAGGTGTTACATTCAGCCCCACTCACAGAGCGCAACGTCCCTGTTGCGCACCAGGACCGGCCGTCCAGGTCAGAACTGGAGTGACAACCGGCTCTAATACAACTTGTCACATCCCTGACCGCCCCAACCTGTGGGCCCCACTACTCTCCGACGGTCAGGTGTGCTACTCCGAGAGGCTATTAGAAACTTTTTTGCTCGCCCTGCAATCACCACAGAGCGCAACCATTCCTCTATAAACCAGGGTGTTACATTCACCCCCACTCATAGAGCGCAACGTCCCCATTGCACACCAGGACCGGCCGTCCAGGTCAGAACTGGAGTGACAACCGGCTCTAGTACCACTTGTCACATCCCTAACCGCCCCAGCCTGTGGTCTCCGACTCTTTCGGGTTGTGGGCCCTACTACTCTCCGACGGTCAAGTGTGCTACTCCGAGAGGCTTTTAGAAACTTGTTTGCTCGCCCTGCAATCACCACATGATATTTTCCCGTGCTTTGTTCTCACTTACACAATTCCAGAAATGACTTCCCGCCTTCACGGAAGGTCACCCATCCTTAGATTGATCCAGCATAAGCACGCTTAACTGTGGAGTTCTCTCTAAACTGGTGACCGAAAAGATAAATGCACTTTAGTGACATAGGTAGACAAATCAATTCTCTTAAACTCTCGCCATACACCACCATTCCTCTATAAACTGGGGTGTTACACCTCATCTCCCGCTCACACCTTGGTTACTACCCTTTTAATCTAATGCAATAGTTGACAAAAAAAAAACTTTCTTTGCCAACGCCTTTCTCCAAACGCAGACTTTTAGTTTATTTATTTATTTGTTTCAATAAGTTTTACAATGATACTATAAACACATGATGTAACAAAGTAGTCTTGAATTTTAAAGAGTAAACGCAACACTGGTTTTGATATTGTTAGTGTTGCACCAGTTTTGCCATACAAAATGCAGCAGCTGAGGCAATTGCTCCTACAAAAGCGGTTTCGAACGCACTTTTTAAGGGTTGGGTACCAGTGAAACACCCTTTTCCATATCCAAATATGAAAAGAGCGAGCAGAGTTATAACCACAGACGCCACTACTGCGTTTATGGCCTGCGGTATGAACATGTATGGAAATAGCGGTATTAAACCGCCAATCACATAAGCCATTGCAATTGTAAACGCGCTTTGTAACGCTCTTTTTGGATCAGGCTTCTCTAGTCCCAGCTCAAACCTGCGTGAAAGTGAAACAATCAATTAACTTCAAAATTTAAACAAAAATGTATATGCTTTGATTAGAATGTGAACATATAAATATGATGAGTCTGTAAATTGAAAATTTCATCGAATCAAAAGTCGAATCCTTTAAAAACATAATAGATTTTGAAAACTAAAAATTTGTTTTACAGCCTAAATCATAGCAAACTAAATAATCATGTAGGTTCGATTTCACTTATATTATTGAAAAATGAAATTACAAACCAAATCAAAATTTGATCACGTAAAGTGTTTTAATTTTAAAAACATGCATTTGGAATTGGAAGTCGGACTATATAGAATCTTGCCCACACCTGGAAAGTATAACCACAACTTTTGCAGAAAAACATAAAAAGTTTACCTCGATTTTCTCCTTAACGAATAATGAGCAATATATATAATAATCGAAAATAGTTTAAATATCCAATATATAAAAATAATATAAAAAAGTTATTTTGGTACACGACATAACACAAGTAGCTAGTTAAATAGTTTGGAAGTAACCTCATCATGAAATCAAGCCATGCTTGAGGATTGTTACGAAGAGCATTAACAACAGGTGAATATTCGTGTGGCTCTATTCCATATTGTGCCAGAATCTCTGCCACCTCAGCTGCCTCTGTTCAAATTCATATCGTAAACTACATTACCCAATTCCCAAGGACGGCTTAGATTTGGTCAAAGTTGGTCTTACCAGTCTCAGGAACGGCTATGATCTCTTCTTGTTCTCGTTTCATCTCCCTCGCGTAATGATCCTCTTCGCTCTTCGCCGCTAAATACCTATACATATGTTATGTCGCATGATATTATAGCTACATTTGAGTAATAAATCATAAATCGATCCTAATTAAAAACTACTATTAGACTAAACTTCATAGTTACATCAAATTTTTTAATTTAAGTAGTATATTTTTAACGGCAACATAAGTAGTATATTATTTCTTCATATATCATGCGATTACTGAGACCTAATAATACATATAGATACATGCATGCACGCAAGTCAAAAAAAAAAAAAAAAAACGTTACTGAACCAAAATATTACAAATGGATACATGCATGTATGTAAAACTATATATCATTTCACGACACGATAAATTTGTCTAATAATAGTGACAAGAGTTTGAATCATTGCATGTAGGTTTGTATCAATTATAAACGGCGAATATATATATATATATGTTAATTAAAAAAAATAACTACCCGCCGAGTCCCATGGAGATAGCACCAGCGGCTACTTCCGCGATTCCGGCAGTGAGGACGATGGAAGAAGAAGCATTGGCACCGGAGAGTCCGGCGGCGAGTGCAAAGGGAACGGTTAAACCATCGGAGACGCCGATGATGATGTCACGGATGATTTCTCCGGCGGTGAAGTGTTTCTCGGTGTGATGATCGAGAAGAGATTGCTTCTCTTGTTCGATAGGGATTCTTGTAATATTATCTTCTTCCGACGACATTTTAAGATTGGTTTCTTTTTCTCTTAAGTGGTTTTGTGTGAAAAGGTGGCATATCTCTGTGTCTTTATATACGCGAAGAACGAGGGGAATAACGGCTTCTTTTTTTTAGTTGTTGATTTATTACAATTTATAACAAAGCTATTAAAGGTAAAATCTGATAATTTGCCATTTGTGTTTACAATATATTAAAGTGTGCCATATCTCTCCTTAAGTCTGTTTAAGTCTACATTAATTGAATACTAGCTTGTACAGGTTGTGGAAACCCGAAATCCAAATATGACAAAAATTAAGCCTGGCCATAATTTCTGAGACCCGAAATCGATCCGTACCGACCCGAAAAAATCCGAACTGTATCTGAATTGTAGAGTTATAATACCCGAATGAGTTTTAATTTGATGAATTACAGGTACCCGAATCGACCCGGGAACCGGTCGGCTATCCTAGGAACCGATACCAACTTAAACTTTAAGTTATAACTTTCCTTATTCAATTATAATTAGAGTTGGCGTCGAATCTGAGTTTTTCGTTTGAGCTTCCTTTGGAAAAAAAAATATAAATTTCTTATGTTAGATTAAGCTTGAAAGAAAAAGAAATCAAAGAAAATGAAGCTTGAGTAGCAAGATATTTCTAAACACAGATTGAAAAAAGATGGAAGTTTATTTTTTAGGAGTTATCTAATTGATATTTGAATATGAAATCTTATAGTTTTAGGAGATGTCTAAAACTATATATAAAGGCTTTGTTTAGGAGATTTAATACAAGAAATCTTAGAGAGATTAAGAGAGAATTTTGAGAGAGTTTTAGAGAGTTTTGAGAGATATTAAGTTTATGTGATTTCTTAATAAAGAATAAAGTTTTTATCAAAAGCTTTTGTTATTGTTCTTGATTCTACAATTGGTATCAGAGCCTTAGGTTTTTTAGCCTAAAAAAATAAATATTCCTTTAATCAATAAGAGAGTAATTCTTATTGTTTCTTGTGTTGATTATACGTTGTTAATCAATAATTGTGTCTCATGATGCACGAGGTAATTGTAGGGACCGTAAGAACCGGATTTAGTTGAAACCGAGTTTAAAACATTTACTAATCTTAAAGCTAACGGAGTCGAGTCGAAAATCTTTCTTTAATTCTAAAAATTACCCGTAGTAAGACGGGTTACTGCAATTTAAGAATCCCATGATACAACCGTTACACGTCTTTATTAAGCCTTACTCTTTATAAAGCCTATTGACCTTAGTCTTTATGAATACTCCCGAGACTTTGGAACAGGGTATTTATTGGAACAATGTTTGAAGATTTTTTTTTATTTGTATTTATTCTTCTTCTCTTTATTCAATATCGAAAACCAATTGTTTTCTGATGTTGATTGAGAATTGAATGAGGAAAAATNTTTGGTGAAAAGACACACCCCTTCGTTGCACCTTTTCAATTGGTGCTCATTCGGCCAATGGTTGCAACTGTTCGCTTGGTGACCTTTCACCTGTAAGATACTTCACTCTAGTTCACTAAGCTTGAGTGTTAGTTGACTAGTCCACCCAGCTAGGTTAGTACTCATTAAGCTCATTGAGCTTGGTTGAGCTACCGTTTTACTCACCTAGCTGAGCTAGCTAGTCNTAATTTAGGTCACTTAACTATCACCTAGCTGAGTTAGCTAGTCTTTCCAGCTAGTTCAGCTCACTTAGCTGTATAATTTCTCATTCAAAGTTACTTCAATTTTGACAAAAACCACTTTGTCAAAAATGAGTTCCAACAGTAATTTGTACCAATGATGGGAATGCAAATTCCAATGAAGTAGTCTATCTTAATGAGAAGCAAGTGAAACTGATTATAGGAAAGGTGCGGTTTGGTGATGATACAAGTCACACACAGTCCGTAGTGTGTGACACAAAGCTTGAAGAGGAAGAGAGACATGAGCCGAGTCTTAGACGATCATCAAGAGTAATATAGAGACCAAAATATATGAAAGATTATGTTTATATCGCATAAGAGGAGTATGAACGTTTGTTGGTAGCGATAAATGAGGAACTATGGGATTTTAAAAGCTATAATTGGAGGGCCCAACCGGGTCCGAGCACGAGTAGCGAGCTTCGCGTCTCCGATCTCCGTAGTGTCCATGGCTTCAGGAGCAGCTTCAAAGACGCTCTTAGTCTCTGAGCCGTCCATTGAAACGATGTCGTTCCTCTTCTTCTTTTTCCTGCTCTTAGCCATGGATGATTACGGTTTCGGCTTTGGCTAGGGCATACGACGAAAAAAAGAGAGAGAATAACAAACTGATACGTCGAGCAATGAGGAAAGACGTGGTGAACGCGGGAAAAACTAGAGTAGAAGAAGACGAAGATATTGTCGAAAGCGGACCCGTTAATGAAGAATCGTTGTTAAGAAGATCTTCGATACAAAGCTTTAGGCCCACCTATTTGGGCGATTATGTTCTCTTGGCACAAGAAGAAGGAGAGAGAGTCTTACTTTCAATCAATGAAGAACCATGGAACTATGATAAAGCTAAGAAAGAGAGAAATTTGGCGTGATGCATGTGATTGTGAAATCGAATCTATTATCAAGACAAGACTTGGCGTGTGATCGATTGGTTATGCAAAAATGATAGGATAGATACCACACGCAAGGTGTTCAACGAAATGCGTCAAAGAGGTATACATGTGGATAACTTAACTTGGGCATAGATAATCTATGGGCTATTGGCTAAAGAAAGAGTTCCGAAGGCAGAGGAAAATAGGATGCTTCTCTTCAAAGCTATGGCACAACGGAGGACAGAAAAAAGACAACGAGCTGCGCAATGTTTGATGCAGAAAGCAATTCAAGAGAATATGTATAAAGAAAGTGTGCATACATCAATTTATCAAACACAAGCAGCTACCGAGAGTAAGTGGATAGGACTTCTGGTAGCAGAAAGGAGAAGAGCAAACACAAGACTGACAAAGGTTTTTGAAGCTGCTCGTTCTCTGTTCCATAATATAAGATGTTTTGGTTAAAAGCGCGCATATTACTAAATTTTTGTTTTCTCATTTAAAATATTTTATTATATTGTATATTAAAAACACTTGACCAATCAATGAAAAGCTAACATTTTATTATTGCGTGTGATGTATTTAATAGTTTTAAAATTTGCATACAAATAAGAAAACATCTTATATAATGGAACAGAGGGAGTATCATATTATTAATGTACCAAAAAGTAATCTATAAAGTTTATATTATAAAATAATTTACAACAAACTCGATGAATTCAAATTTTAAGGAAATATGATTTTTAGATCGGACTATATAAATTAAAGCTATTAAATCACTCGTTAATTTTTTTTAAAGATATTGAAATCTAGATTTTATTATATTATCTATTCAAAGTTTTTTTTGCATCATACACAAGGATAATGTTTTTAAGAAACAATCAATATAGTTTTATTGAAATTATAATTTTGTTTTAAAATTCAACCAATTTTTTGGGTATTTGGCTATCGGTTGTAAAACAATAAATTTTAAAGTTTTAGATTTTAAGTTTTGGATTTGGGTTCATTAATTAGAGTTTAAGTTTTAGTTTTGAAGGGG
>OVAV01000693.1:0-16429 GCA_900406375.1 Iberis amara | reverse complement strand
CTGCAGTGTAGATTTAGGAATTAAAACTTGAACCTATCAACACGTGAGCCAGACATGCATGTTGTGTGGTACATCTATACCGTAATATTCGCGCCCATTTTAATCCTAAAAACTTAGGTTACCTAATGATGAAAGCTGCAAGATATTACACTATCGATGAATTCAACATAAGATATTTGGAAATATATAATACAAACCCTCCTTGTGCAGCCTACCTACTTGATATAGGTATACCGTTTACTAAAGACGTTTATACTTGTTGTATTGTCAGTACTATACCTTACATGCTAACTGTTGATAGGTTTTGCACACTGGAGTCGTTGTCATTTGGAGGGGAAACAGTATAATATTTTGGATTCGAACATTGCTGAGTCGTGGAATAATGTTTTAAAGGAAGCTTGATAGTATCCTTTTGTTACGATGTTGGAATACATTAGGAGTCAAATGATGTCTTGGTTTTCTATTAGGAGGGAGAAATCTAAAGCAAACGATATTAATGGTTGCCTAACACCACAGGTTCGGGAGAGGGTTGAAAGAAATTTTGAAGCATGAATGGAGATGCTTGTGAAACTGATATCCCCAACACAGTACCAATTTTCAACCAAAAAATGTGGTTGTTTTTTTTGTTAACTTTGATGCTGGAATTTTTAGTTGCAAGGAGTTTGAAATTCTTAGAATTCCTTGCTCGCATGCCCTTGCAGCTGCCATCCGTTTAGAGTTTCCATCTGAACAAATGGTTATTAGTGATTATTACAACGAAGCTTGGGCTTATTCATATGTGGAAAACGTTTATCTGATCCCTTTGGTTGGAGGGGATGCTTTAACCGGTTCTTCCTTGATTGGAGGTGTTGATTTATTGTCACCAAGGATTAGGAGATCTTCTAGTAGGGCGAAAAAAGTGAAAATTCTATCTCGCGGGGAGTGGAATGTAAGTTTCTACTTATGAATTTATGCATAGATGAAATAATTAATTGTAATTAATTTCTTGTTTGGCTTTTGGAAGATTGATGGACATAGGCGTTGTACTTGTTACCTAAGAGTGGACATAACAAGGCGATTTGTCGCAACGATATATAGGTCGCGAGCTGGTTAAGTTGGGGAGACGAGGAAAGTTTTTGAGGTCTCTCGGGAAGATGTTAGATGATGGCTGATGTAGTAAGTTTATGGGATGGTGTAGTCAATATAAGGTATTGTTGATGTATATTTTGTTAAGCTTAACTCAGGCTTGGTGCCTTTCTTCAGTTAGGCTATTAGAGCCCTTTTGTAAAACTTATCTAAGGCTGGTCGGCTTTAAGCATCAGTTTAATTTTGTATATAGCAATATATAACTGTAATATGTTGGTTTTCTCGAAAGCTGATTTTGTATTATAAGTGAGTAGTCCAACTACGCATAGTATAAGTGAATATGAATTAAAGAAAATGCTAGTTTTAAAGTAATGGAAATTAGGAGTAGTCGAATAACACAATGAATGTGAATCTTGAAAGTGAATGAGAAAAGCAAGGAAGTTCAATTTAGAGGAATGCTTGCAAGTTCAGTTTTGAGGAAGCGTTATAAGTGAACATTGATGTGGAACAAGGGAGTTAAACGCTTCCATCCCGTAGTTCATTGCTACTACCTTCAGATATTGTTTTCTCAGGAATGAGCATTCGCCTATGTGGTCAAGAGCATGTTGTTTCATTAGCACAATAGCTGCTACCCCAACGATTACTAAACAAGAAAAAATTGAAAATTTAGCATGACTAGGTACTATTAGAAGTTAATTTCAAAAGTAGAGGAAGGAATTACCCTGCTATTCAACAAGTGTTTCTAACTCATTCCTGTAAACTTAGAATGCCTCCAAAATAATTTTCATGCATTGAAGCGCAACTCCATGTCGTTTTATGAAGAAAGGCAAGAGTGTTGACAGAAACTTTAGTTCGTGCTGCACTTGCTGTTCCGCAAGTTTGTTCTGGTTACAGTCAAGAACTTCTATTGATTGTTGGTTAAAGTCGATAGCTAGCCCAACCTAATGTACACTCTGAATCGTAATAGCACAGTAGATCATATCGATGAATGAATACCAATTGGGACACTTCGACATAGGCATTGTAGACGTTGTTGAGAAGCGGAACTTATCTTTGTCAATAGTTTGCTGAAAAGATGCCAAAGACGCGTCATCTCAAATAACCAACTTGTGGGGAGGAAATAAAACTTGCAATTGAGGATTTGGTCTCACCTTTTCTGTATAAAACGCACAACAATATCTAGGACCTAATAGTTACAAAATAAAAGACGTTACACAAACATAATGATACGAAATAAATAATCTACATATAAAATTAGTTACTTCAAATAATTTTAATATAGTGACTACATGAAAAATATTTAAATGACTTACATTGGGTTGCCAAATTTCTACTAGTTCAAATAGACTACAGAAGACAATGTTTTCCAAGGTCAGGTTGTCACCAAGGTTGTAAACCCTGCACCAATTACTTAGGTGGTTCATTTTTCCTACATAGAACTAGGGTTGGGCATTCGATTAACCATTTGGTTTTGGTTTAGTTCTGCTCGGTTTCGGTTATTATGGTTAGGGTAAATTAATATTCAGTCGGTTATTTTTTAGATTTCGATTTTGGTCGGTTCGTTTATCGACTGGTTTGGTTCGGTTCGATTAATAATCGATTAACAACCGAGAATAAAACCCGAAAAACCCGAAAAACCCAAAAATAACCGTTTACTAGCCAAAAATAACCAATCAAAAACCATAAAATAACCGATATAAATGTGATTGAAAACCAAGTAACTACAAACAACAAATCCATAACTGAAATCCATAATAACTAGAATCTAAAACACCTTTTTTTGTCAACCAAATATATTAACATCTAAAAGAGTCTTACAATAAAAGGAGAATTTGTTCTACGGGCATTAGTAGCTAAGTCATTTGCCAAAACATTAAGATCCCGAGGGACATAAACAAAAGATATAGTAGTAAAATTAAGAGCAACAACTAATATATCAAGAAGAAGCATTGTCGAAGAGTTTCGCCAAACAGAGGAATGAAGCGGCTGACTTATACTGGATTGCAAAAGATGCATGAATTCTCTATTATCATTATGCACAACAAGTTCTTTATAGCCCAACCGTAGCATTTCCTTAAGTCCCTCCAGCACAGCTACTGCTTCAGCATCAAAAGAGGTAAGAGCAGGGTATAAAGAAGCTTGGCCTTGCATTTTAAGTGCTTGGTGATGTTGAAGAGTCCATCCAATACCAATACATGAATCTTGATCAATCCAGGAAGCATCTGTAAATAAGATTGGTAAACAAGAATTGGATAAGTGATTGGGATAATGATAAGTATTCACAGTTGGCTCTAAAGGAGTAGGTTCACGCATCTGAGAAGTACTACTCTCCCACTGTGTTAAATCAGTAATTGCTTTGTGGATTATCTCAGGAATAGACCATCTTTTTCTTTGGAATAACAAATCATTCCTAGCTTTCCATATCCTCCAAAGCAAATAAGGTGTCAGCCCAGTGGTGAAAGTGGAACTTAAATCATCAGAAGGCAACATCTGAAGATTTAGAGTATAGGTGAGGGTCTCTTGCAGATTAGGAACAAAGTTATCTACAAAGAGAGCAACAAAAGGGGCCAATTCCCATATTTCTCGGGAAACTCTACACCCTAAGAACAAGTGATAAACTGTTTCAGGTTCATCTCCACAGAGTAAGCAAGATGAATCAACATTCAGTCCTCTTCGTTGTAATTCATAAGTAACTCCTAGACCCTTATTCAGTAATTTCCAAATGAAGTGCTTGATCTTGGGTTGAACAGGCAGGGAGCATATAGATTTACAAAGCCTTTGTTCATATGTGGTAGAAGTTGAAGGAAACTGAGTACTGTGGAGAAAATGGTAACCTGACCTTACTGTATAATTACCATTCCTTGTGTGCTTCCAAATAGGTCTATCAGGGTGACCACTAAGAGAGGGGCGTATCTTTGAAACCAGCTGTACATCTGAGGGATACAACATATGTGAAAGTTTCAAGGGAGACCAGCAAGAACCAGTAGAATCTAAAAGGCTATCCACTGTTGTATCAACATCTGTGATAGAAGGGGAAAGAAGATTAGGACCTATAGACGGAGGAGGCAGCCAATTATCTTTCCAGATCCTGATTGTCGTACCATTACCCACAACCCAAGATAAACCATTTTTAATTAATTGAAGCCCTTGATGGATACTACGCCAGGCATGACTAGGTCTTGAACCCAAGGAGGAATCAATTAAAGGTAATTTAGAAAAGTATTTGGCCTTAAATACCTGAGACAGCAAGGAAGTTGGCTCATTTAGCATCCTCCAGGCTTGTTTGGCTACCATAGCAACATTAAAGTTCTTTAGATCTTTGAAACCAATACCTCCAGCCTGCTTTGCTCTTGTAAGTTTAGTCCATGTTATCCAGTGTATCTTGTGTTTCTCCATGGAACTACTCCACCAGTATTTGCGCATTAATCTGGTAATGTCATCAAGAAGAGTAGTGGGTAGGATGAAACAGGCCATCGTATAGGTAGGAAGGGATGTGATGACTACTTTCAACAAAGTCTCCTTGCCTGCAAAGGACAAAAATTGGGTAGACCAGTGCTCCAAGCGATCTTTGACTCTTTGAACTAGTGAAGAAAAAACAGTCTTTTTATTACGGCCTATAACCTCTGGTAGACCCAAATATTTTCCAAAACCGCCTATATTTGAGATGTGAGTTAATTCCTTCAATTTATTTTTAACTGATATATGACAGGTTGCACTAAACAGGATAGCAGACTTAGAATAATTTATTTCTTGTCCTGATAATTTCCCATAAAGATGAAGTCTGTGCATAACTTGGGTACATTCTAAGGCATTAGCTTTACAAAAAAACAAACTATCATCTGCAAAAAGCAGATGAGAGATTGATGGGCCATTCCTACTTGCTTGATAGCCCTTGACTAAACCATTGTTTGCTAAATCTTGCAACATAAAAGATAAGCCCTCTGTAATTATAAGATACAGGTAAGGGGAAATGGGGTCACCTTGACGGATGCCCTTCTGTGGAGTGATAAGGCCAGCATGTCTACCATTGAGCAGAACAGAGAAAGTAGTGGAGGTCACACATAACATTATCCACTTACACCAAGCCTCTGCAAAATCCATCTTTCTAAGCATGAACTCCAAAAAACTCCAATTAACTTTATCAAAAGCTTTAGATATATCTAATTTCATAGCCATATAAGGAGTTTTTCTTTTTCTAGTGTTTAACGAATGAATGAGCTCATGAGCTATCAACACATTATCAATAATTAACCTCTCAGGAATAAAAGTTGACTGATTAACTGATATCATATGATGAAGCCATGGTTTAAGCCTATTAGCCAAGATCTTAGTGATTAATTTGTAAGCCACATTTGCAAGGCTAATTGGCCTAAAATCTTTTGGGTGCTGGGGATTAGGTAATTTGGGTATGAGACAAAGGTGAGTATGATTAATACCAGGATCTAAATACTGGTTGTTGAAAAAACAGTTGATGAAGGCCATTGTATCTTCTGCAACAACAGACCAGTGATTCTTGTAAAAAGAAGCAGTGAGCCCATCTGGCCCTAGAGCCTTGCCATCCCCCATTTGTTGAAGCGCCTGTGTAATTTCAATCTCAGAAACATGCTTGGTGAGGTGAGAATTCATAGCCTATGAAACACGTGGCTGGAAGTTGTCAAAAACAGCATAATCAGCATCAGTGAGAGAAGTAATGGGCTGTGTAAATAGTGACTGAAAATAGTTAGTAAAGACAGCCTTGATGATATCTGGATCAGATTGGAGGTGGCCTTGTTCATCTTCAACCATCAGTATTCTATTGGTGCTTCTCCTTTGTTTCATTTTTGCATGGAAATACTTGGTATTTCTGTCACCTTGTTAAAGCCACTGCACTCTTCTTTTGGTCTTGTAATATATTTCTTCTTGTTGATACTCCTTGGCTAGTTTGGTTTTTAACAGTCGAATATGAGAGTAATCCAATTTGGGTTGTTCATAAGCTTGATGAAGAGCCTGCTTGAGATCCTTTATGGCAGAGGTTGAATTCTGAGAATGTTGATGCTTCCACTTAGAGAGCCCCTGGCGACATAACTTAAAAAAAGAAGAGAATTGAGGTAGAGGGTAATTCTTACAGTGGTCAGTCCAAATCCTTTCCACCTCTTATTGAACTTTTACATCTTGTTTCCACCTGATGTCATATTTAAAGAGAGAATGACCTTTCCATCTACAAGGACTTGTATATACCAAGAGTGGTCGATGATCAGATGCTCCCCATGGAAGCAACTGGACTGTAGCACTAGAAAAAGTATCATTCCATTCAGTGGTACCCATTACCCTATCTATACGAGTTCTTATGGTCATCCCATATCTCCTACCACACCAAGAGAATTTTCCTCCAAAAGTAATCACATCAGATAGCCCCAATCTGGTAATCATATTTTTGAAAGCAGCATATGTATTAAGGCTACGGGTTAGACCTCCTTGCTTTTCAAAGGGGAATTGAAGATCATTGAAATCCTCTAAAAACAGACTGAGATTTACCAGAGTACTACTAGACCCTATACCTTTACTAAGATGATTCCAAAGCTTAATGCGGTCTTTCCGAGTAGGAGGGCCATATACATAAACCAGATTATAAGTAATTCCATTATCTGTCACCCAAAAAACATTGTAATGAGCTGAAGAAGAAGCAGGTGGTTGTAGATGAACTTCTTTGCTCCAAAAACCTGCAATACCACCACTTTTACCGACCGGAGAATGAACAAAACTATTTGGATAACCTAACTGTTTACCAAAATCTTGCACAAAATCATCTCCATTTTTAGTTTCCGTCAGGAACATTATGTCAGGTTTATAAGTAGCCTTGACATCAAAAAGTTGCCGAATTGTCAGGGGGTTCCTTAAACCCTGACAATTACAATGGTAAAGTCTCATATGGGAAGGGGTGGTTTAGGGGTATCCACCCTCCCCTTAATAGCTAACTTAGAGTTTCTTCGAGGTTCAAGAAGCACCTGATCAGCTTTACGCTTGAGTCCTACTTCAGAGTGATGTTGAGACTGATAAGATTGTGTTGGGGAATCAGACGCTTGGATCTGTGGATTAGGGTTTGGTGCAGAGATAGAAACTGATTCCAATAGAATGTAATGTGGTACATGCTCTTCAGAATTAAAAGTGCAATCAGACTCCTCATGCGCCAAATCACCACATTTGAAACAGAACTTGCGAAGCTAATCATATCGGAGCTTAATAAGAGTAGGAGGACGTTGGGATGCAAATTGGATATAGCGACTGAAGATAAGCTTGGTAGAGGTATGAATAAAGATTCGTGCCCAAGCTTCTGCTGGTTTACCACCACTTGGTTCCTGAAGACGAGTATCTTCAACAAAACCCAACTCACCACCCAGTTCTTTGATCATATCATCATCACAATATTCCTTAGGGACATTGAGAAATTGAACCCAAAAAGAAATTGTCTGTAAGTAATCAGGTCAGATCGGCGAGTCCAGCGATCAATTACCAGCATCCAGTCCTTTAAAGTCCAAGGACCAGATTCAAGGACTCTCAAAAGATGGTTCTCTTTGGTGAAATATAACTGAACAGTATATTCATCCAGTATTCTGCTTCGGATCTGTCCTTCGAGCTTCCATGCTTTTGGGAGTGCAGTACTCATTGCATGGACCTTTTGATGGGTTTGGTGAAGACATCGGACAACAAGATTGAGTTTATTTTCTTCATCCCACTTGATCTGACCTTCCCTAGAAGGATGAAAAGGAATTTGATCAGAGCCCAAACTCAGATTTTGCAAATCTTTCCAGAGATCCGAAGACATTGTGAGCCGATTGGACATAGAAGACAGAAGATGGAGAGTGAAGATGAGGACTTATCTGGGAGGTAGAAGAAAATGATGAACAAAGACCGCAGAATCACGGAAAGAAGATCGCATGCAGGCGAAAATGAAACCCCAGAACTCAGGGAGAATAGTTCATGCAGCTAGGATTTTCCTTTCAATATCACTTATTCGAATCTAAAACACCTATAGATCCAATTCTAAAGTTAAAATAAATATCAAATATTCAAGTTTAATTTTAAATATATATATATATATATATATATATATATATATCCAAATTATTAACTTTTAGAATCCAGATTTTCAGAATATGAAGAAATTAATAATAACAAACAGAAATCAAAGAGTTATTAATGGAGGAATTTGTTTGTTCGGCGAGGATATTACATCGTCTTCAGAGGCAGAGAACTCACCTTCTTCTTTTCCGATAACCGTCTTGTGCTTCCTGCTGGGAAGTTCACAGTGCTTGGTATCGTCATCTTCCTCGGGACTCGTGAATTAACTTCAGAAAGTTGTCACTACTTCTCTCTACTAGGGTTAATCGAAAGATAAAGGAAAATTGAAGAGCTTCGTAAATTGTAATGATGAAACCTCTACTCTAGATACTAGCCGCCCATACTGGGTAATGAAAAGACTTAGGGTTCAATTCCAAAGCTAAAATAAAACATCAAATATGAAATTGTGGAATATGAACCGTTCTTTAGAAGTACACGATTCTTTAATTTTTCTACTATATATATATATATATAATAAATATATATATATCATTTTTAAAATATTATATATTTACATTCGGATATTTGGTTATCCATTGGTTATCAATTAGTAACCGAGACCGAACTCAAAACCATTGGATAATATAATTGATATCCATTTGGTTATGTTAAAGTATCCAAACCCGTACCAAAACCGAATTTTCGGTTTGATTACGACCGGTTATTCGGTTAGCGGTTTTTATACCCAGCCCTACATAGAACATAAATGTTGAACAAATGCAAGAGTTTTAACTTAGAATTCTCAATCATTCTTCAAAAGAGGTCACATTTCATTTTTGGTGGCTCGTCAAAGGCTTTAAAGTCCAGTATGAGAGGAGAGAGGTTGACATCCCACATATCGTCCTCCTCCACAATTGGTAAAACGATTGTTTTCCTTTTTCATGTCACCTGTTTATTCTTTTTTCTTTTTGATGGTGGATTAACAGTAGGCGTGAACCTATCAAGGTTCCTTTTTACCCTGCGACTTCTTCTAACAACCTCATTTTTTTACCTTTTTGGTTGTTCGCGCTTAGGCCTCTTTTGAGGCGTGGTTGGTAATGAATCCTTGCCTTTACCTTTTTTATTTTTCCGAGGTCCACTTCTCGCCTGCTTGCGTATGTTTGTTAATGTTTGAGATTCATCTTCTCTGACTTCAATGTTAGATTGTCAAATTTATGTACCTGGTGACAGCGTAAGATCGAGTAGTCATTATATATAACATTTATATACGGACTGTGAAAACTGAAAACTTATGTTAAAACTTCTATGTTGGTAGTTTGTGATGTTCGGATCCATTCACTTCTCCAAATGGACCAAACACCAAAATACCTTTAATGCGACAACAGAAGTGAGTATATGTAAGCTGTTTGACGAACCCCATAATAATATCGGCCTCTTTTGGTTGTTGACTTTCTTGACGATCCTGGTGTGCGTTGTCAGTAGTTCCATAATCATTCATTTCAATGGATTACCTGTTGCTACATCGTCTTTTCTTATTTTTTGTTCAATATTTTTCCAAGGTTGAATCCTTTTTGAGGAACATAGACTTCTTCGAAGACATCATCAAGAGGGTGGTGGCGGACAACGTTTTCAATGATGTCGTTAGCCTGCTCATCTAGTATGACGATGTTGTCATCAAAACGTTGTGGTTAATGTAACAGATTTTTATCATCATCTATTGAATCTACACGTTCAGGGAAGAAAACCTTAATGAAAAATGAAAGCCTACACCTAGGGAGCAGACGAGTTGTAGTAGGTAATAGTAAGTATGCGTACCGGTTTTAGAAGTTTCTTTTGGAGGTTATTTTTGTGTTTAATTTCCATGTCGAATCAGGTTCTCCACATTTTTGAACAGCGTTGCAACCACCGCATCAATGTGTGTTATGACACTCCTTGTGTATCCTTCAAAATTTGGCAAAGTTTGCTCTTGAACTATTGATGTGATCTTAGGAACGAGTATATCCTCATTGAATGGTGGCGGTGGTGACGACGTAGTACATCGAGATACATAATTGTTAGGCTCCTCATTTCCCATACTCTCGTTCTCTATGCCCTCTCTCTCGTTTTCTCCCTTTTGGTTACATTTCTGAGCTTCTTTAGCCTTTTTTGGACTCAATAACATCTACAACACGAATACCACCAGCCCATGAATCTATTTCAAACGGGTGTTCTTTGCTTATCAAGAGAAGAAGATAATCCACAGCAGGATCGTCTTTGTTAGCATCTAATTCGATGTCACCCACTACGTCGGGGGCTGCTTCGCTGAAATGAGATCATTGGAACTTGTGTCTTAATAAAAAAGGAGCATCACACCACATAAGCTAAGTTAAGTAGTCAGATTATCAAGCTATGTTAAGTGGGTAGATAATTTAATAAGTTAGAGTACTTACTTGTCTAAGTACGTTGAACGACCTGAATGTTTTGTTTTGAAGGTGGAGACTCATCGAACTTATGAAAGCAACAATCTACTTGATTGTTGCATTTATTTCTATCATTGATTCAAGGACCGCATTTTGTAGAATCGGAGGACAGAATGCGATTGTGACAAGAATCATTGCATGGGAGAACCCTTGGATTGCAGTTATAGGTTGTGTCTAACTGAAAGGGTCCTTAAACTTTGTGCTTTTCACAGTCAAGGAGAATGATTCTGTTCCCCAAGGGTATTTCATAAACTCATCAATGTCTAGTAGCTGTTCAACACTTTCTTTTGTGATTATGGTGTTGTTTGAAATTGGATACAATATGCCATCAACCTGAACAAGAAGTGCAAGCCTCAACCTTGTCTCTGCATCATTTTACTTCTTCCCTTCTACAAGTCTTTTATGTATCCATGAAGTTGTTGGTTTTTCTCCATCAAATAGTTTCTCCCAAATGCTCTCAAGACTATTTTTTGCTTTATCCTTTCCCTTTTTTGTTTCTAGAGTCGTTTTTTCCTGTCATCCTCGTTCTCTTGTTTGAATTTAACCCAGTTACGATAGCAAATTACTTAAGGTCATACCTTATTGTCTTCCCTGCAAAAATCCACCATAGTTCGTTCTCCTTATTTGTAACCAACTGTCTTGATAGTAGATAGTGGACAAACACCAGAGAGAATTCGTGATTTTCCATATGCATCAAGAGATTGAATTAGGAGTTCATGACCAAGTCCAAATGATGGTTGTCTAATGCTTGCTTGATATGTTCAACCGCTCGTAGGTTGAAGTACTTATTAACTCTAGTTCTTCTTTCAAGCTCGCAATTTAATTCGAATAAACGGCGGGGCAATTCTTAGGTTGTGTCTTCACCCATTATGTAATTGTTAAGCAGAGATAAATCGTAGTAAATAGTCAGACTACGAGGTGTAAATAGTCAATTATGTAAAATTCAAGATGAAAATACACTTAGTATGAGTTATTTAATTAATGAGGAAGAAACAGTGCACATATATTTCCTTCACATACCAATCCGTAGAGATGCATTAGACGAATATTTTGTTCACATAATAATTGAGAGATATGCAATAAACGGAAGACAATTTGTAATTGATTTTCTTTTATTTACAATAGACAAAAGACATCCATTAAATTAAGATGAATGTAAATTATGAAATTTTGTTAATGTGACCTTAATGAGTATGACAAATATCAAATTTGGGGTGGATAAGTAATTCGTCTGTTGTTAATGGGTGTAGAACAAATTTGCGAGAAATGTAATAGATTGAAGCATAATTTACCTTTGGAGAAGAACCCTAAATTAGTGTTTCGTCTTCGTGAATCGAGTTTGACAACCCTTATGAAAGTATAAAACATTGTTTTGTATGTTCTACAGTTTTTTATTCATAATATGTGGAGAGATTTATGTTGGAGAGAGTAGTAAAAGAGTGGATTAATGGGTTGCAGTTGGGAAAAAACCGTATGAAGTAAATGAACGGTTTAAGATTTTGTCCGCCATTATCGTAGGAAAGAGAAGATGAAGTCGATGAAAGAAATTTTAAAATTTTTTAAAAATATTCCTCAGAAAAGTAAAAATATCTTTACGTAGTGGACTGTTCATTTGCTAAAGAAATATATTAATATATGGTATATTATCCGATGAGAGAAAATTGTTCTCCAGGTGTAGACGTTACTTTGTTAATATTAGCACGTAATCACAATATTGAATGCTATTTCCCTTAAATTAATGAGAACACCAAAAAAATAGAGGCATAATTGTCTACTTCAAAAATATAAAATTCAAACAAATAAATTTGTAAATCAATCAATAAATAAATGAAAGCTTAAATAATTTTTTTATTATCATTCATTTATTTTGTAATAATTTTATAATATTTATATTCACGCACATTGGAAACCACCTAATATATAATTAAGTACATGATAAGTCTTACAATAATTAAGTAAAGAAATATGAATATACTCAAAAGTATGCTTAATCTCTTTAGATCTATTTTTATTATAAGTAGTTACTAATTTATTTTTGGGATTTTTACCATTTATAACATATTAGTATAACTTTTTATGGTAAATGCCATAATCACCAATTCTTCTAAAAAACTATCATATGAAGTGTACTTGTGGTATAGGATAAAAGATGATTGTGCCCCTCGTTTGTGAGAGAATTTTTTGGCGGAATTTTCTTTTGTTGATGGAGCATTGATTGGTCTTAATGATGATTTGATGTGATTCTTTAAGAAAAAAATGTTTTAGTAAATAAACCTTAATTAATATGAAGAAGATGCTTTATGCCATTAATTGAAGCTTGGTGGAGCTCATCTTCGCCGAAAATAAAATAGGTAAGTCAATAAATGTGTTTTTTGTGCTGATTCATTAACTTTAAACCCAAGTAACCGCTCATTTTATAGTGTTGATGGACCAACTATGTTTTATGAGTTGTTTGAAAATTTTGAGAGAAGTCTGGTTTGTTGTTGGTGATGTATATGTATGGACCAGTTCTGTTTAAAAACGATAGACCAGTTTTGCTTTGATTTGTTTAAAATTTTGTAGAGGAGACTAGTTTGGTGTATATGCGGATGTGTATCACTCATATTTGGATGGACAAATCTTGTTTTCAAAGGATGGACAAGTTGACATAGCGTAGTAATAAGTAGGCATAAGTGGACATATCATAGTAAGCATATAGACAAAAATTAACCGTTACATTATGTCAACAAGACATGATAGTAGACATTGGTCGGCGTTAGTTGACATGACGTAGTAATAAGTGGACGTAGTTGACATCGTGTCCATTTCTATCTAAGTGGACATACTGTTTAATACTTTATCATGGACAAAAGGACCTGGGTGGACAGTCATACAACAACCGATATTTAAGTGGACAAGAAAAATGACAAGATACATATAAAGAAAATAATCATCTTTAATCTTTACCTTCACCAGTAATATCCTTTCCATAGTTGAAAAGAAGACCAATTTAGGAAGCATTCGAGGCATCTCCCATATGGTGGGCACCTATAACAAAAACAGATCGAGATGAAGTGGGTA
Source organism: Iberis amara (assembly GCA_900406375.1). Classification (NCBI taxonomy): domain Eukaryota; kingdom Viridiplantae; phylum Streptophyta; class Magnoliopsida; order Brassicales; family Brassicaceae; genus Iberis; species Iberis amara. Next base: position 2,807 of record OVAV01000693.1, on the reverse strand, counting down.
TATACTTTTTTAACAACTTGGCAGTGGACATATTTTTCCGCAAATCTGTGTTGGACATTGTACAAATGTCATGGACCACTTTCTGAACTAAGCACATTGTGTGATCCGGCGATGGCGATTCCCGTAGAAATATAACCATTCTTCCCGAGGCGTAATGTACTCTTCCATCAAAATATAGAAATAAAGCCCTCGCTAGATTGGTGGAAAGGCACACTCACTGTTGTGTACAATGTGTGGCGTGAATCATGGACAGAACTAGGTATGGGAGCAGTTGGTTGTCCACTCATTATGAGGCTGCGCTTGTGGATAGAATCAGGATATGGATCTGGCGCTATATTGGACGATTTCAGGTGAAACTGCTGGACAAGATCTAGAACAGTTTTTGACGGCTCTTTAGATGATACCGGAGTCTGGTGGACAGAATCACTAGTGGTTTTGGTGGTTAGATGTTTGCCTTATGGACAGAAGCGTTAGGGCGATTTAGTGGAATAGGTTTTGTAGACGATTTTCAGCAACTCTTGTGGACAGGAACTTCTTTGCTGGCAACAATTACAGAGGAGGTTTAGATGAACGCGCCGGGTATTCTATCGGTGGAATCTCTTGTTGATTCTTCGGTTTTTGTTGCAATGGCTTGTGCGAGGATTTCTGTGGTGGTCGGGATGGGGGTTTTGTCGGTAGTTTTGCCTTCAGTCTTGGTGATGAACGTTGCTCCTTGCCCGACGATATCTCCGACATTTTTGGGTCGGATACTTGCCGACGATTTGAGAAGAAATTTTGTAGAAGATAGAGATTGTTGTTTGTTGTAAAAAGTGAATCAAAAAGGTAACGACATCAGTTTCTTCAAAAAGATTTAAATTATTTTTTTTTTTTTTGTAAAGCAATTGCTCTATTACTCAAGGGGCATCAAAGTAAAATATTCTGATGTAAAATATGGTAGAATTCCTAAACTCATGCCATTGTGGTATATCTTGTAAAATATGTGAATTTTATGGCATTTGTTATAATTTTCTTAGATATTTTCATGATGTTTAGAATTCTTAATTTTTTATATCTAAAATATATACAAAATGTATCTATATTATTGTTTGAAAAGAATTAATTAAAGAAACACTGTTATTTAGTTGAGTATGCATTGTATGTCATTGCTTTTAAAAATAATTCAATTATTTAATTAATGATATAATTGACAAATAACATTTAAGCTTAAATTATATAAATTTTCATATATTTCATAAATACTAGGTAGGAGCTCACGCTACGCGCGAGTTGTTGCATAATATTTTTCGCATTTGTATTAATTTTTTGTCTATGAAATTATCCGATATTTTAATGAATTTGAAAGATTGTGACGGCTAATAATTTTTCTACGGATTATAAAGACAAAAGAAAAGAGTTAGTTATAACCATATGATATGCATTTTTCACCACTTATATATATTTTTATTTATTTATAAGTTGAAAAAATAAAAATAAAAACAAAGAAATTCACATAAATTACACCGATTAAATTTCTTAAGTTTAGTTTGAGACTGAAATTAAATCCAACCTTTTATTTTGTGAGCTAGTTTTTAATTTTTCAAGGTTAAAGTTGACAAAAAAAAAAAAAAAAAACCTTGAGACTTGACACTAAAGAATCATCAACGAAAATTATTCATAAAAGTTTATCCGAAAACAATGGAAAAGTGCTTAGTTTGGAAATTGAAATTACAAGGTGTTTAAACTTTTTGTGGTGATCCATTTTTACACATATATTATCTTTTTTAATCTGAAAAAGATTCTTTGCACAATCTACTTTTTTAACTATGTTTGATAATATAAAATGATAATACAAAAATTTACATATAAACAATAATATGTAATTCCATAAAGACCAATAGGGAGAGAACAAAATCTTACTTTTATATGTATGATTTATGATTCTAATAAAATGATACATGATAATTTATTTTGTATAAAAAGTGAGAATTATGCATTATTTCCTATAATTTTAAAAGATATATTTTAGAAGATTTTCACACAAATCAAAATTATTAATTAGCTATAAATATAATACTTTTTTAATATTAAACACTTTTCTATGATAATGAAACAATATAAATTTATAAAACTTTAAGGTATACGATATATAACTATATATGCATACAACTTTTAAGTAATATTTCTTTATATTTTCGTCAATGGAAAAATATACAAATTTTAATTGTTAATTCGGCGATAAAAATTATGTTTTTCCCAAAAAAATTAATTCAAATATCTTGATGCATATAAGAACTAATATTATTTTGAGAGAATCATTATAATTACCTCTTTAGAAATGGTAGCTGGCAGATGTTAGTAAAATAAAATTACCAAACTCAAACGACTATATATAAGAAACTAAATTAATACTACCAAAACCATAAATATACGACAGTCGAAAATCAAATTAGTTTTGTTGAAAGTGTCTTTTCCAAATTTTTGTTGCCTTTTTCTATTGTGGTTTACATTAACATTTCTTTGACTTTTCATTTTTTGTCTGCGTGATAACATTATAAATACTTGTACAAAATAATTAAAAACAAAAAAGAATAAAATTTAGAAATGAAGATATGTAAGAGAAAAACTTGTTATATACAAAAATGAGTTCAAAGATGATCTTTTTGTTGATAAATTCAAAGATGAATTATTTATTTAGTTATTACTTTAAATTGTAANGCTTATACATCTTATAAACTTTTAGAAACAAACTTAAGTTATTCTGATCTCATAGTTACGTAAATAGATGAGAAAAAAGAAAACTAAAAAGTTCCATTAACAAAAAAAACCAA
>OVAV01000692.1:0-16431 GCA_900406375.1 Iberis amara | reverse complement strand
ATATATATATATATATATATATATATATATATTAAGAAAATTTTTAATTAGTATACAATATGTAGAGTATTATTACTTTATGTGTAAAGTATTGTTTTCGGATGAATTGTGTTGTGATAAACGTATACATTAATAGATGAGTTTTAATGAAGAACAAGTGACACAAAAATGATGGCACAAAATTGTAGTGAAAAAACTTTTACTCAAGATTAGTTTGGTATTATGACGTGTTATATGAATTTCCTACAGTTATATGAAACGTCTCAAAATTACTCACGGGATGTTTATATTATTTTTTTACCTGAATTTACATACAGCGATAAACTTTCTCTCTCGACATTTCTCTCTCACCATTTTCTCCTGATCGACTCAACAAATCCGCCGTGTTTTTTTGTCGCCGGTGACCGACTGTATGCCGGCACCGAGCTCTTTCGGCTTTTTCCTTTTCTTCTTTTTCTCTTTTTGGCGTCCCTGTTGTCACGCACCGCTTCCTCTCATCTTTACCTTCCCTGACTCTTCCTATGGCTTCACTTGGCCGCCTGCATGCGCCGCCGATGAAGCTATTCTCCCCCTAAACGTTAACTTGTTGTTGCTCGGCTGGAGGTTACATGCAAGCAGCGACCTTTTCACTGGTGGGCTAATCCGATTAACTTCCAGATCTGGTGCGCGGTTGTTTTGTTTTTGGGTTAGGGTTTCAAGATGCCAGTTTAGCTCAACTTCCGGTAGTCAAATCTGGCGCTTAATTTCTTGCATGTCTCCGATTTTAGATATGAGACATGATTTGAGATGGTTTGGTCACTGGTACAGTTTGGGGAGGATTTACTGGGGTTTTCATGTAAAATCTGTTGACGGCCACAGATTCTGGAGGCTTTTACGTTTTCTAGGCTATCTCGCTGGCGTCTCGATGGTGGATGTCGGACGGATGAACGGGAGGATGAACAGGAGGAAAACGCGGTCACCTTTGCGACGCATGGGTTTTAGGATGGGCCGGTTCAAAACTTGTTGCAGGCCCGTTCCTTGTTTTAATAAACCCATTAGCTATATTTTGTTGTGTTTGTCTTGTAATTACTTGTGTGTTTTTTTAATTTATGCATTAAGTTTTAAGTATGTCAACTTAGTTTTATTAGATCATAGTGTTCAACTCGCATGGGTCACTATCATGCGTTTATATCCCGTGACGGTTGAAAACCGTAAAGAAGGGATTAAAGGACTTTCATCTCCCGGTTTGGGATTAGTTCTTCTCCTCCTTAGGAGATTTAGTACATATTTTAGTTTAGTTCATCTCGGTAAGAGATCAGTTACCCAGTATGGGTTTGTACCTTCCCCAAGTGGGATTTGTAATACCTCTTTGTGGGTTGTTCGCTTATGATTTAATATAATTAAGTTGACAAAAACATAGTATTTTCTTACCTTATTCTATATGGGCTTTTCCGTCTGATTTTAGTTCATTAAAAAAACAAAAACTTATTCGGTAAAAGTATGTAGAATATTAGTAATTTATGTTTAAAAGTATATTATATTTTAAACTGTTAATTATGAATTAGTTTTAACTATTTTAGGACATCCGATCAATTATTTTACTCCATTCGAATCCGATCCGAATCATATTTTCCGGGTCAGTTTCGGATTCGGGTTCGCATTTCGGATGTTATGCCCAACCCTAGAACTGTGAAATGTTTTTTTTTTTAGAGTTTTAATTTCATTTTCATAAATTTATCCTCTTATAAAAATGTTAAAGAATGAAGTTTACAAAGTTTTTCTCATCTTCAGCTTTACAAAGCTTTTCTCTAAGTTTTACTTGGTATAAAAGCCATGGAAGCTATACAAAACTCTGTATTATCATCTCTCAGTATAACTCAATGTGTTAATTTTAAATACTCATTAACAAAGTACTTGCTCTCGAAAATTAGTTCAAGTTATCCCTCTCAAAAAGCCAAATGTTGATGGTGTCATGTTACTAGAACTTCAGTCAATTCATCACCATATATTATGGTCAAAGATGGAGAAACAATTTTTGTATTGGGCCTCATTGGGCCAACTTATATTAGTGTATAGCGCTTATGTAATTAGCTAACATAGTTTACAGTATTTAAACGTTGTATGTTACAATCTTGAAAGTTAAGAAACCTAATTTCTCTACTTCTACAGTTTGTCATGGTATCAGAGCCACCAACCTAACTACAAAAACGGTTGTTGGTCTCTTCTTGATTTTTCTTTCTTCGTTCTACAACAATGACAACTCCTTCCGCTCGACGTACTATCTCACCTTATGATTTAAATTCTGGTGATAATCCCGGGATCTTAATCTCCAAACCTCTACTCAAAGGCTCAAACTACGATGAATGGGCTACAAATTTTCGATTAGCTTTAACGGCACGAAAGAAATTCGGATTCGTTGATGGGACAATTCCCCAACCTGCTGCAGATTCACTTGACTTCGAAGATTGGACCGCAAACAATGCCCTTCTAGTCTCTTGGATGAAACTTACTATCGAGGAATCTCTCTCAACAACCATGTCGCACATGGATAATGCTCAAGAGCTATGGACTCATATTCAAAAACGCTTCGGAATGAAAAATGGACAGAGAGTACAACTACTCAAATCTGATTTGGCCAATTGTCGCCAAAAAGGTTTACCGATTGAATCATACTACGGTAAACTCACTCATCTATGGCGTTGTCTCTCTGATTACCAACAGGAAAAAACAATGGAAGACGTTCGTAAGGAACGCGAGGAGGATAAGCTTCATCAATTTCTCATGGGTCTCGATGATACGTTATATGGTCCGGTAAAATCTGATTTGTTATCTCGTGTTCCTCTCCCATCAATTGAGGAAGCTTACAATGTATTGATTCAAGATGAGGAGTCAAAATCTATTAGTCACGTACAAGAAGACAAAACAGAATTAAGCTTTGCCATTCACACAGCTAATGCCGTGTCTCACGCAAATAAAAACAGAGTATTCTCTGTAACTTGTACAAATTGTGGCAGATCCGGTCACGCTGCTGAAAACTGCTTCCGCCTCATAGGATATCCGCCTTGGTACGAAGACAAAGGACCCAAAAGATCAGACACCAATACCTCTCGAGGACTCTCACATCCTGCACGTCCTTCACAACGTAATACTCGCGGGAAATCCTCTGACATAGCTCGTGCTCATCTTGTTCACTCTAATCACGCAAACATTGTCTCTCAGCCAGATTCATCTACTCCTCTTACTTCTGCTGATCGGATTGCACTCACAGGCTTGAGTAATGATCAATGGAAAACCTTGGTTCATCTCTTAGATGAGAGAACTCCTTCTTCTACCACCAGATTATCCGGTATGTTATTTTTGCAGTCTTGGATTTTTGATACAGGGGCTACCAATCACATGACTGGATCCCTTGCGTTTTTGGATAATATCTCTTCAATGTCTCCAGTCCTCATTCGTTTACCTGATGGTAGACATACTACTTCAACATGTCAAGGAACTGTTAAAATTGGATCCTCGTTAAATCTACAACAAGTATATTACGTAGATGGACTACAATGTCACCTCATTTCTGTGTCACAGCTCACTAGTGATAGAAGATGTCTTTTTCAGTTTACTGATCGTCTTTGTATCATTCAGGACCGCATCACGATGACGCTGATTGGAGCGGGTAAACAAGACACTGGACTTTATTTTCTCAGGCCTTTGGATGTCGCAGCGGCTTTCACTACTGTTGGAAATGATTCAAGTGGTTTGTGGCATCGTCGCTTCGGTCACCCATCATCACATGCTTTAGAAATGATGCATCTTTCTGAATTTAGCAGTACTTGTTTTGATTCAAAAACATGTGACATTTGTATTCGTTCGAAACAAACACGTGATTCTTTTCCTATGAGTATCACTACTACGACTAATGCATTCGATTTGATTCATTGCGACTTATGGGGTCCCTATCGGACAACTTCTATATGCGGATCTCGTTATTTTCTTACAATACTTGACGATTACTCGCGTGCCGTTTGGGTATATTTGCTTCCTTCGAAACAGCAAGCTCCCGACCATCGAAAGAATTTTCTACAATTTGTTGAGCGACAATTTCTTACGAAGGTTAGAAAGATAAGAAGTGACAACGGGTCTGAATTTTTGTGTCTCAAGACACACTTCTCACAACAAGGAATTATTCACGAAACTTCATGTGTCGCTACTCCGCAACAAAACGGTCGTGTTGAGCAAAAACATCGCCACATCTTGAATGTCGCCCGGGCATTATGGTTTCAAGCGAGTCTTCCCCTAAATTTTTGGAGTTATTGTGCACTAACCGCTGCGTATTTAATAAACCGCAGTCCTACTAAGCTGCTCAATGGAAAGACTCCATTTGAAATGATTTATCAAAGACCACCTCCTGTAAGTCATCTACGCACGTTCGGCTGTGCTTGCTACGTTCACAATCACCGCCATGGCGGAGATAAGTTTGAAGCTCGTGGAAACAAATCTGTTTTCATAGGATATCCCTTTGCACAAAAAGGTTGGCGTGTATATGATTTAAATTCCGGCAAAGTCTTAGTCTCGCGGGATGTTATTTTTCTTGAAAATGATTTCCCATTTGCCACACCTAAGAGATCGTCTGTAACTTCTATATCAGATCCTCTGCTTCTTAATGTTGATGATGACATAGAGGTTTCTACACCTCCTATTCCACAGCCTGATTTTGTACCTGAACTACCTTCGGCTGAATCTGCTTCATATGAATCATTTATTCAAGCAACAGATTTTGTTGCATCTGCACCTTCATCTGAATCATTTATTCAAGAAACAGATTCTGCTGCAGTCCCTAACGATTCTGGTCCATCTTCATCGTTAGCAGCAGACACAGAAGCTGTTGACTCCACCATTTCCACTACTGTTCCACTTGGTCGAGGACAACGCACTAAAAAGGCACCTACTAGATTTGCAGATTATGTTACCAATGTTCAGCTGCAATTTGACAGAGCTTCTACACCATATCCGCTTCACAACTACACCAACAATTCAGAGACTTACAATGCATATGCGTTAGCTGTCACCACCTCTCAAGAACCACAACATTATAAACATGCTGTACTTCACGAGCATTGGCGTCTTGCCATGAAAGATGAGATCCAATCTTTAGAGGATAATGGCACATGGACTGTTGACGTTCTACCTCCGGAAAAAATAGCTTTGGGTTGTAAATGGGTTTATCGAGTTAAGCACAAAGCAGATGGCTCCCTTGAACGGTATAAGGCTCGACTTGTTGTGCTTGGGCAATCACCAAACTTCCGGTGTTGATTACACCGACACTTTTGCTCCGGTCGCCAAGATGGTAACTGTTCGAACGTTTTTACAACAAGCCGCTTCACTTGATTGGGAAGTTCATCAAATGGACGTCCATAATGCCTTTCTACACGGCGATCTCCATGAAGAGGTATATATGCAATTCCCTCCGGGATTCCGCACAACCGACAAAACTAAGGTATGTCGGTTACGGAAATCACTCTATGGGCTTAAGCAAGCTCCACGTTGCTGGTTTGCAAAGCTCGGAACAGCTTTAAAACATTATAGTTTTCAACAAAATTTCTCCGATTATTTGTTGTTTACTTATGCTAGACATGGGAACCGTATCCATGTGCTAGTATACGTCGACGATTTAATTGTTACTGGGGATTCGGTGGCTGCTATTTCATCCTTCAAATCATATCTAAGCTCTTGCTTTCATATGAAAGACTTATGCGTTCTCTGATATTTTCTCGGTATTGAGGTGCTCCGAAATTCAACGGGTATTTATCTCTGTCAACGAAAATATATACTTGATATCATTGCTGAAACAGGTTTATCGGGAGTTAAACCAGTGGCTTTTCCTATAGAGCAGAATCACCGCCTTGCTTTAGCTACTGGAGATACAATTGATGATGCGTCTGCTTATCGACACCTTGTAGGTTGTTTAATATATCTCAGCGTTACACGACCAGAGCTTTCCTATGCAATACACGTACTGTCACAATTCATGGCACAACCAAAGCTCTCTCATTGGCACGCTGCACTAAGAGTAGTTAAATATTTGAAATTACGTCCAGGACAAGGAATCTTGCTTCGTGCATTCACTCCTCTATCTTTATCTGCCTGGTGTGATTCGGATTGGGGATCATGTCCTCTAACTCGCCGTTCTCTTACGGGCTGGTTTATACAACTCGGCGAGTCTCCTATCTCATGGAAAACAAGAAAACATGATGTGGTTTCCCGTTCATCCGCCGAAGCGGAATATCGTGCCATGGCCGACACTGTATCCGAGTTATTATGGTTACGTGACCTGCTACCAGCCTTGAATATTCCATGCAACGAGCCAATACCGCTTCATTCCGACAGTCTCTCGGCCATCAATCTCGCCGCCAACCCCGTCTATCACGCTAGAACGAAACATATTGGCTTAGATTGTCATTTTATAAGAGATGAGATATTACGCGGCATTATATCGACCAAGCATGTTTCTACCAAATATCAACTCGCCGATATAATGACCAAGGCACTCGGGAAGAAAGAATTTGAATCCTTCATTGTCAAGTTGGGTGTTTGTGATCTACACNGGGGGGGGGGGGGGGGGGGGGGGGGGGGGGGTATTGGGCCTCATTGGGCCAACTTATATTAATGTATAGCGCTTATGTAATTAGCTAACATAGTTTACAGTATTTAAACGTTGTATGATACAATCTTGAAAGTTAAGAAACTTAATTTCTCTACTTCTACAGTTTGTCATTTTGAAGTAGCCAATTTGGAGTTCACCAAATGGATAAGCAAAAATCAGCCGTTAGAACTTACTTTTGGTATCTCTTTCAAAGGAAGCTTTTCTGGCAACATACGGTTTCAACAATGCTCAGGAGGTATGATTATGTTTTGCCAAGAAATATAATCGTGTACTAGCCACTAAAAATCTATATTTACAAAGAAAATTTAGATCCACATCAAAAATGCTTAAAACTATGAATGATTACTTAAGTGAGGTTAAGTCTCTACGTGATCAACTAGAATCAATAAGATTTACAATCTCAGAACACACAATTGTTTTTGGAGCATTGAATATATCAGGGAAAGAGTGTGAATCCATATGTACTTTGATTGAGAACTCAATAGATATAGATCCATATTAGTGTTATGAAGATATTACTTATAGACTAATTAGGTTTGATGATAAGATACAAGCGTATAATTCATCAACTGAGGTGTCTCGACATCATGTCTTTTATCCAGGTAGAGGAGGTTATAATAACAGAAGGAGAGGTCGGTTTAATGTAAGAGGAAACTTCAAAAGACGTAGAGGCAAAAGTTTCTATTCTACTCGTGGACGTGGTTTTCAACATAATTCACTACATGATCATATTCATATGAATCTAATACTAAGCCTACATGTCAAATTTGTGGAAAGTATGGTGATTCTGCTTCAAAATGCTACAAGTTTGATCAAAACTTTTAAAAATAAGAAGCTTTAGATGCATTGAAGATCCTAAACTATGAGTCATCCTCGAAACATGAGTTTTATCTAGATACTGGGGCTACAATTCATATCATAAACTCAACAAATATACTATATCCCTCATTACCATACACAAGATATGATTATGTCATTGTAGGTAATGGTGATTTTCTACCAATTACATACATTTGTTCTATGACTTTAAATACTTTTCAAGGTAAGCCACCTTTAAAAGATGTGTTAGTGTGTTTTGAAATTACTAAACCTCTCTTGTCTATTTCAAAGTTAACAAGTGATTCTCCATGATCTTTACCTTTGACGTTCTGTATATGAAGGAAAAGTAGACGAATCAGTTGGTGGCGCAAGGAAAAAGGCATACAGATTTATACATGCTGGCATTACAAGCCTGCTTTTGGCTCTTTTTGGAGACCCATGTTCATCCGGATAAATTCCCTAATATTTTTAGATCATTTCTAGGTTGGTCTTTCGATTATAATTATGAGTTCTCTAACCTTGGTAGGATTTGTAGGTTGTTGAAGACTCAAGTGAATGTTCTAATCACCCACAAATATCTACAGTCGATCTCTTGCGTAGTCAAGCTCAACCCACATCACCAAATTTAATAGTAACCTTCGTCTAGTCTACGGCTCGAATCACAATCAGGAACGAATTACTTTATGGCAAGATCGTCTTTTCATGGCTTCACAATCAAATGCAAGGTACTTCCTTGGATGGTCCTAAAGGATATTAATCAGTCACTTTAAGGTCAAAACCACTCCAACCAAGACTCTAGTTTCTCCACTCCAACCAAGTTTGACTTTCCTGATCCATCTTTATTTGTGTACATTAGTGGAATGTATGTTATATTTCTTCTACTATATATAGATGATATGATATTAAAAGGCAACAAAATGCTCTCATTCAAAAGTTGATACAATCTCTCAATGTATACTTCAAAATGAAAGACTTAGGTACTCTATATTACTTTCTCGTTGTTCAAAAATTTTTCTCATTCATAAGGATTATTTCTCAGTCAGGAGTAGTACACCTCTAAGCTAGCTGGAATCAAGCAACGAGAGATAAAATGAGTACCATGTATGAAATATATAGAAGAGATCTTGTACCACCTGAAGAAGTTGAGAATCCACTTGGTTGTAAATGGGTATTTTGAATCAAAATACTCTCAACAAACTTAAAGTTAGACTTGTTTCTAAATGATATGTAAAGGAATAAAGATACAATTACTTTGAAAATTTTAGTCTTGTGGTCTGAAAACCTATAATAAGATCAATTTTCCACGTAGCAATAATACACAAATGGGATGTCAAACAAGTTGTTGTCAAGAATGCCATTTAAATGGAGAATTCCAAGAAACAATTTACATGATAAAACCTCCAAGGTTTGAAGATCCAGTCAAGCCACATCATTTGTGCAAATCAAAGAAAGCCATCTATGAGCTTAAACATGATCCAAGAGAATGATTCAATAATATTAGATCATCCCTACTGTATTTTGGTTTTCGTTGCATCTTTCCTGGATCCATCTTTATTTGTGCACATTAGTGGAATGAATGTTATATTTCTTCTACTATATATATAGATGATATGATATTAACAGGTAGCAAAAAATGCTCTCATTCAAAAGTTGATACAATAGCTCAATGTTCACTTCAAAATGAAAGACTTAGGTACTCTACATTACTTTCTCGTTGTTCAAGCATTTTATTCATTCAGAAGGCTTATTTCTCAGCCACGAGAAGTACACCTCTAAGCATGTTTGCATAGTTACGTGAGAAAAATATAGAATTTTCTTTTCTATATAACTCATCATATTGTAATAAAAAACTTGAGGTGGATAAAGTTTAGAAAAATTCTGTCATGTTCAGTTTCCCAAAGCTTTTTTCTAAGTTTCGCACAAACAACACCCAACGTAGAGTATCTTTTGGACCATGAAAAGACAATGTTACATTTTAATCAAGTCATAGGGATAATTCCACTTAATTTTATGCATGGTTCTTGGAGAATGAATCGAAACTTATAATGATGGCTTTGCTTCTTGTTAACTGAATCATAGTTCAATTTCTTTTATTTTCAACATAATGTCAATTGCCAAACATTTATTGCCTTTGAATAAGAAGTTGTTTTGATTCTTCCATGAACACCAAAATAGTGTAATGAAACATTCTCTTAATCTCTACAAATTTTATTTGATTAGAACTCTCACAATATTATCATAAATTGATTCCACAAAATTTTGTATCCCAAACCTTTTTGTAGATATGAACCAACGATTGAATCAATCAACCAGAGAACACTCACCCTTCGAAAACCCTAAGAAAATCTATCTATAAAACGCAGCTAAGAGTGTTACTTCTCCTCCATGACCCTTTAACCTTTATATAGAGTTTTCAAGACTTCCTTAGATCATAAGCCTTAAAATCTTCAAGATATTTTCATGATCGATTGTCGATATTTTACAGTGATATTGTTGATTGCTATATAGTAAACACACATCTTCCGGTTGCCATCTTTCTTTGAAAAAAAAAGAACTAGTACAACACATGGAGTAATGCTTTCTCTAATAATCTCTTCTCCATAAACTCTTCTACTTGCCTTTGTAACTCTTAAGTTTTCATTACATTGATTATGTAGGCTGATCTATTTGGAAATTATGCTCTAGGAACAAAGTCAATCTAATATTCAACACTTTGAATAGGTGACAATTTTATTAGGTTGTCTTTTGAAAATATGTCCTTATAATCGTGGAAAAAGAGAAGACATCTCAGGTAGATTTTAGTCCACCATTCGTTAACTTTTACTTTGCATATTTGATCGTTTTATTTTTTCTCATCACTTGAAACATGTTGATAACGGGTTTGCAACATAGAAGTTCATTTGGATCAAGGCCCACCTGCATGAAGACATCAAGCGCTCGGTGAACGAGCTGGGCTTCGCAGAGATTCGGCCCATTTAATTAGGCCCAGTTCGATATATTTAGATTAAGGATAAAATCCTAATTGTAATTAAGTAAAAATACATGTATAAGGTTTCATAATAAAGGGAGAGATTCATTGATCAAAAGAGGGAATCCACAATTCAGAGTTTAACCTAATAAGTTGAACCCTAGAATCAACAGTTGGCGTCGTCTGTGGGGACTTCTTCTTCTTCTTCTTCTTCTTCTTCTCGATCACACCGAAATTCTTAATTGGAGCAAAAACAAAGGAGCAAAACAAGGGATGACTAACGACAGCGCAAAGAACAACCCCTCGGTAGACGCCAATCGGAGCTAAAACCCTACCACCGATCCAGCAGCATATAAAACTTGCGATCAGATAGCAAACCCAACTAGAGAGAAGAACTTCGTTGAAGGAATTGTCGAAACAGATTCTGATGTCGATGTCCGCGAAGGAGACACTGGCGAGTTGAACTTGAGAGACGCACTGAAACTCCTCTCTAGCCAGATTGTTGAAACCAACAAATTCCAAGCCGAATATCAGGAACTACGAGCCAAACTTCATAGCATGTCTGCGATCCCAGTCAACAAGGATGTCCGTATTGTAAACAGGCCCCTTTTCGGAGCAACCAACTCGACCCTAGAAACCGCTTACCAGATTCCTCCACCGAGGTTGGGACGCGAAAGCCGAGTCGACCTTGATAACATTAGGGAGGCTCAAAGAATCGATGAGGCCGAGCTTCAGCAGATCTGGGGCCAAATTAAGAGCATGAACTCTAGGTGCATCAAGCTACCAGTTCGGCGCCTGACATCACCCTAGCACTTGAGGAAACACAAAAGAATCCTTTCACAAGGAAGATAACCGAGACGCCGGTGAGACATTCAGAAAAAATCAAGTTCCCTGCGTACGATGGAAAGAGTGATCCGGTCCAATACCTCACGACGTTCACCAACACAATGGGACGAGCCCAATTCACCCTAGAGGAACGAGACGCAGGGATCTACCAATTGTTTGTAGAGAATTTAACAGGACCAACTTTGACGTGGTTTTCTTGCCTTGAGGCTAACTCAGTCGAAGATTTCCAACAGCTATCCACCATGTTCATCAAACACTATTCGATTTTCATCGCCAAAAAGGCTACGGCCACCAACCTTTAGACAATGAACCAAGGACCGAAGGAAACACTTCGCACTTTCCTGGACAGATTTAGGGGAGTCGTCAACGTAATATTTATAAATAACGAAGAAGTAATTTCCGCGCTCCGGAACGTACTATGGTACGATTCTAGGTTTAGAGACGAGCTCCTGATAAACCCCCCGCAAACATTAGAAGATGCGTTGCACATGACTGATAAATTTGTCGAAATAGAGGAGGACCGAGCCGTTATGGCAAAGAAGTATCAAGTAGAAAAGCCTCACAAAGAACAAGACGAGCTCCCCCCAGAGCCGAGGCAACATTTCAGCCGAACTATGAGAAGGGAAGAAAAGAAGAGGGGTACATATCTCGTCAGCGATAGCAAAGAAAAAGTAGACCCAGCACCCCTTCTCGACGATGACCCAGTTGCGTACTACGACTTCCACAAGAGGCACAACAACCATACGGCTGACTGCCAACATTTGCAGGCGATCCTCTCCAACAAATTTCAGGAAGGGGATGTGGATACATCCCGTTCATGGGGAAATAGCTCGCGCCGCGACAATCTGCAAGGACTCAGTCAACCACATAATGATTTCCTCGTCATTGAGCTAGTCATCGCAAATACAGAGGTTGCAAGAATCTTGATTGATACTAGGAGCTCGGTTGATATTATTTTCAAGGAAACACTCCATAACATGGAGATCGGCGACGAGTCGATCAAAGGAGGATCCAAAATGTTAACAGGATTTAAAGGCGAATCGGTCCAATCAGCAGGCACGATCAAGCTACCTGTTTAAGTAGGAGGCATAACTAAAATTGTGAAATTCGTCGTGGTAGACTAACATCCAATTTTTAACGTAATCCTCGGCACCTCGTGGTTGTACGATATGAAAGCCAACGTAGAAATTTTCGCCTGGTCGATGGAGGACATGAAGGGATCAGCCCAACCATCACGTATCACGAACTCAACGTCGATCCCACCTACAAACCATTAAAGCAGAAGAGAAGAAAGATCGGAACGGAACGAGATAAAGCCGTGAACGACGAGGTAGAAAAGCTAATTAAGGCAGGATCAATTTCTGAAGTAAAGTACCCCGAGTGGCTAGCAAACCCGGTGGTCGTAAAGAAGAAAAATGGGAAATGGCGCGTGTGCATAGATTTCACCGACCTGAACAAAGCCTGCCCGAAAGATAGCTTTCCCTTGCCACACATAGACAGATTGGTCGAAGCAACCGCGGGGAATGAACTGTTGTCGTTTATGGACGTGTTCTCTGGGTACAACCATATCATGATGCATCCAACTGACAGGGAGAAAACAGTGTTCATAACAGATCGAGGAACGTACTGCTACAGGGTAATGCCTTTCAGACTGATCAACGCGGGATGAAACTGAATCCCGCAAAGTGTACATTCGGCGTAACCTCCGGAGATTTTCTCGGGTACATAGTAACAAAACGAGGTATCGAAGCAAACCCAAAGAAAATCTCCGCAATCCTCGACCTCCCACCTCAGAAGACGAAAAAAGAAGTACAAAACCTAACAGGACGAATCGTCGCACTGAATAGGTTCATATCACAATCAACCAACTGGAGCCTACCCTTCTACCAAATTTTAAAAGGGAACAAAAGTTTCGAGTGGGACCAAAAATGTATAGAGGCATTCGCCGAGCTATAGAACTACCTGACTTTCCCACCCATTATGGCCAAACCGGAATAGGGAGAAATCATGTACCTTTATGTCGCGGTATCCGAGACGTCCATTAGCAGAGTACTCATCCGAGTAGACCATGGCGAGCAAAAGCCGATCTTCTACACTAGAAAATCTCTTAATGGCGCTGAGTTAAGATACCCAATGCTGGAGAAAGTTGCATTCGCCGTGGTCATGGCTTCGCGGAAACTACGACCATACTTCCAGTCGCATACTATTGTGGTCCTCACCTCGCAACCATTGCGCTCAATCCTCTACTGCCCAAACCAGTCCAGCAGGCTTATGAAATGGGCGGTTGAGCTCAGTGAGTATGACATCGAATACAGCGGTCGAACATGCGCTAAGTCACAGGTGTTCGCCGATTTCATTGCCGAACTGCCACCAAGGCATATAGATACCACACCCCCATCAGGAACATGGAAGGTCTACGTCAATGGATCGTGCACAAAACAAGGTTCTTGAGTCGTAATAAGACTGGAATCTCCAACCGGAGAGATACTCGAGCAATTCTTCCGCCTCCAGTTCAGCACGTCTAACAACGAAGCCGAATACGAGGCTCTTCTGGCTGGATTACAGCTCGCGAAACAGCTCGGTGCGAGAAATGTCCACGCACACTGCGACTCTCAACTCGTTGTGAATCAATTCAGCGGGGAATACGAAACTAGGAATGATAGGATGTGTAGGTACAAGCAGGTAATTCAGGAGGAAGCGGCCGGATTCCACCAATTCGAGCTAACAAAAATCCCACGGGGTGATGACCACTTGGCATATGCCTTGGCAAACTTGGCATCTAACAATGACGGCAAGATTCGGCGGACCATCCCAATAGAGAACTTCGCCGTCCCAAGTATTGCCATCACAATGGTCAATGCAATAGACGAACTTTTGGAGATCAACGATCAACCAAGCGACCCAAAGCCGGACTGGCGATAAGAAATACTCGACTACATAATGAGTGGAAAAGAACCAAGTGACAAGTAGAAAGCTTGGCGCCTGCGAGAGAAGGCATCTCGCTATATAACCATCGACCGGGAGTGGTACAGGAGAACGACCTCCGATATCCTTCTCAAATGCATATACAAAGAAGAGATACAACATGTGCTCGCCGAGCTACATGAAGGTGCTGGAGAAAAATATTCAGGTGGAAGAAGCCTCGCAATGAAGATAAAGAAGCACGACCATTACGGGCCGACCATGCTGGGATATAGCATCGAATACGCCATCAAATGTGAGATGTGCCTGCGACATGGGCCACTGAGTCACGCACCAACGCAATGCCTGACCACATCCACCAACCCTTATCCTTTCATGAAATGGCCATGTACGTCGTCGGGCCATTCCCAGAAGCCTCGGGAAAAAAAAAGTACATGTTCGTCATGACAGACTACTTTACCAAATGGGTAGAGGCAAAATCATTTCCTGTAGTCAAATCCAAACAGGTTCAAAGACTGGCATATGACAAGACTAAGAGTAATAGTACCCCTACCCTTAAATTCTTACAAGATCTATGTTGAATGTCTTAACATGTATAAGAGTTTGTCTGGAAGAATATTTTTTGTCGACACAGACTCCCGTACAAGATTGTCACAGATAACGACACTAACTTTTGTTCGAAACAATTAAAAAAATTTTGTGCAAGGTGGTAATCAACTCTAACATGGCATCATGGCCAACCTAATTACAATAACTAATGAACTTCCTTTTATTCCTACTGCTTTGTATGCTTAAATTTTCAGGTGGCGAATTAGACTCAATCATTCGACACCGCGATACCCTTAGGGAAATGGTCAAGCCAAAGCAATTAACAAGTCTATCGTAGACGACCTCAACAAAAGACACGAATCTAAAAAAACCTCTGGGCCAATGAACTCGATAGAGTTTATGGTCACACCGAACCACACCAAGATAATCTACCAATCAAACCCCCTTTTCACTATCACACGGAATCGAAGCCCTAGCCCCTTCGGAAGATGCGGTGTACAGTCTACAACGAATCAAGCTAACAGAAGACGAAGAAATAAACAACAACATGCTTCTGGATTCCCTCGATGATGTTAAAGAGTTTCGAGATCGAGCCCTCCTACGCATGCAAGCTTACAAACAAACAAAGATGAACTACTACAACAAGAAGGTGCAGCAGTGCAGGTTCGATGAAGGCGATTTAGTCTTTCGAATGACCTACGCCAACACAAAGGAGGAAAATGTAGGCAAACTCGGAGCTTGCTGGGAAGGCCTTTATCAGATAACGAAGATTTTTAAACCAGGGGTATACGAGCTCGAGACGATGGATGGCGTACCAACACTGAACTCGTGGAACGCCGCCAAACTCAATAAGTTCTATTGCTAACTTTTTTTTTCTTTCTACCCCTTGTACTGCAAACTACGACCAGGCTTGATCCCCATTTCGGGGTACGTAGGCAACCCTCACGGGTGCAGCTGTTTTACTAAATAAAACATTCTCTTCTGTTTTTTTTTTTTATCAAGGAACACCTCGTCACGCCACAAGAAACTCAAAAAAATCTGAGTTGTGGCTCGCGCACTATTTTTATCAAGGAACACCTCGTCCAATACGAAGGTGCTGGGTGAGATTGAAGTTTTCTCGTCTGGGCTATGAGCCATAAAAATCCGAGCTGTGGCTCCTATTCGTCCAATACGAAAGTGCTGGTCGAGATCAAAGTTTTCTCGTCTGGGCTATAAGCCATAAAGAGTGGAGTTGTGGCTTGTGCACTATTCGTCCAATACAAAAGTGTTGGACGAGATCGAAGTTTTCTCGTCTGGGTTATAAGCCATAAAAGCCGAGTTGTGGCTCTTGCACTATTCGTCCAAAATAAAAGTGCTTGGCGAGATCGAAGTTCTCTCGTCTCGGCTATAAGCCATTAAAAGCCGACCTAAGCCTTGACATATTTTTTCATTAGGAGGATCGTGAAAACACCAAGGAGAGATCGAAGCTCATGCACCCGAGTTTAAAACAAAATTGAGCCGAGTTGTGGCTCGACCTAGTCTATTGTCAAAAATAACCACTAAGAAGGTAATCTATATCATTAATTGAGAAGTGATTTGCTTACGTGTCAGCCTGTGGTTAACTCTCGTAAAAATTACGATTATGCCATTAATGAAAAATCGTAGAAAATTTGTTTTTTAATTATTTAATAATTTAACCGACATATATTAATAT
>OVAV01000691.1:0-12262 GCA_900406375.1 Iberis amara | reverse complement strand
TTCCAAAACATATTTATATAACATAGTTTAAACCTCGCCTTGGAGAGATGTACACAGTGGACTTAGCGACCTTCCGGATCATAAAAAGTAATAAACTATAAAAAAAGTAATAAAACTAATAATAATAATGTTCTTCCTTACTTGTTCTTTGGTTACAGGTTCCTCCTCGAATGCTTTCTCCTTACCTTTTAGTATCCATGCTTTCTTCCTTTCCTTAGCTTCTTCAATGGCCTTTTGCATTTTGTCTAGTAAATCTTTTGATGTGTCAAAGATTTCTTTCCCAGTCTGTTCGGCTATCATAAGCTCATCATCATCATCATAAGGGTTTGGGTATGGATTTGCTTTACACCGAGATAATTGAACGCAACCCAAAATTCTTTCCGCAGTATCATCAATGTCGTACATCTCTGAAATGATCTGTTTAGTGGCGTCTATAAATGCTTCATCAGCCAAGCCTGAGTCAATAGTTTCATTGTAAAGAGTGTCAAAATCCTCCACATTCATACGCACATTTAAAGCCGTGGATTCTATTTCCGAATATAAAGCTTCCATCTTAAGAGAGAAAGATTAAGTTAGACAGAATTGTAATGATATGATTCACACACTCATTAAGTTATATATGCGAATAGGCACTTGTATTTGCGACATGCTCGATGGTAAAAAAATAATAATAATTTGTCATTAACTAATTAAAAAAAAACATTCTCTACATTTTGGGCGATTCCAAAAATTACTATTTTCTTCTTATTTCTAAAATGCTATAAAATTTCTCAAAATTAAATTTTAAACAGAAAACTAATTCTTAAAGCTTAATAATTAAACGTAAATCCTAAATAAATAAAAAAATCAAACCCAAAAAATAAAATTATAACTCTTTCATAAATCATTTATATGTTTGTAATATTTTTTTAATATAAAATTTTAGTTATATCTTTAGAACAAAAGGTTAATTCTGATATTTTTGGGAGTATTTTACATAAATTTCAATAAATTTTGTAGGTACCCTAGAAATTTTAATATCGTATGCAAAAACTTTTATACTTCTAAGTTTTAATATAGTTCGAATGTAGTTTCATCATTATGCACATGAGTGTCAAAATAGATAAAAACTAATATACCAACTCAATTGAATCCAATCCAATAATCTAATGGGTTGAATCTTATGGTTATAATGAGTTAATGAATCTAATGGGTTGATGGATTAAATCAATTGAGTTGAAATGGCTAAAACTTCTATAGAGTATTGAGTTATAGTGGATAAACCATTAACCTGTAAATTTTTTATTCTTTAGATTCATCATCATCACCATCATCATCATCATCATTTTCATAATTACTCATTACCATAACATTAATATAAAATATACATCATTACATCAAAACATAACATCACCATCAACATAACGTCATCACCATCATAACATAATTTTCCCGCCAAAATTTTCATGCAAACATTTTTTAATCCAAATTTGTTCACAAAATCCCCCCCCCCCCAAATTTGTTTCTCACCAAAATTTTCATATTAAAATTTTCAAAATTTTCCCGCCAAAGATTTTCGGTCATAAATTTTTCCATTAAAGTTTTCCACAAAAAAATTTCTTGCAAAAGAATTTCCCATCAAACTTTTCCTATCAAATTTTCCAGCCAAAGATTTCATGTCAAAAATATTGCGTTGAAAATTTTCCTTAAAATATTTTTTACCCCCTAGAGGCCTCTATTAAGTTAAAAATGGATGCAAATCTTTAGTTATGTGCAAACAATCATTCCACCAAACAAGTCTCAGCCGCCTCATTTTCGAGTCAGCATGTTAGAAGCAAATGGATACCTCCTAATATTCTTTAGAATATATCTTCAACTACACATCTTTATTATATCTTCTTCAAAATATGTCTTCAACTGCACATCTTTATTAATTTTAACTTATAAATTATATTTTTGATATTTATCTCAACTTCTTATGTCATGTTAGTATTAACCAAACTATTTTTCTTTGACTAGAATGTTGCATTTTGTTCCAACATACACACTACACTTTCAATCTCCCCCCTTTTGGACTAAGTTTTACAACTCAATCTCCCCATATAAAACATGTTTAACCACCATAATCTCATGAAAGAAAGACTCCCACTCAGTCATATAACTTGTGAATAAAGAAACTTCATGACCTTCCATCATTACTTCTACGTGAGTGCTAAAATATTATTAACAACTTCAAATACAATACGATGTTGCAAAATGCTTTGTTTCGTGTATGGTATTCCAACAGACGTTGATGTGTTCCCTTTAACAATAATCGTCCTCGAATCTGATGAAACTCCAATATATCCAAGACCAAAGTTTGTCTTTTCTGTCCTCCCCATCCTCAAAATATGATCTAGGTTCTTCATTGCACTATTTACCATTCTAATATTCTTCATGTTCTCCATGAGTTCACTTTCTAATTGTTTTATTTTCTATCTTTCAGCCTTGATTTCTTCTTGTAGTTTCAAAACTTTAGTTTCCAAGAACATTTTCTCCTCGACCATACTCAAATTAACTTTTATGGTTTTCAACCAATCCTCATACATCAATTTAAGCTATTCTTGAACATCTAAATCTTGATCACTTTCGGATTCACTGCTTGCACTAGAACATATTATGTATGTTCCAGCAATCGAACCAAAATATGTTTTGCCGCTTTCTTCTTGAAGATTAACAAATAAAGGCAATGCCATAAGGTTGGCTATCTCTTCTTCTTGGCTTGTATAACTCTCACTCCAGGTTGCACGTGAATGTTTTTTATCTCTCTTAATAGTGATGTTGCATTCTGATTTTTTGTGTCCATACCTATTACAACCGTAACATCGAAACATATTTTATCGTTTAGTGTTTGGACATTGAGGTCTTATATGACCAAATCATTTACATTCATGGCAGTATAACTTACGCCTTTGTCCTTCTATCTCCTTGCATATTTCATGCTTTTTTTAAGATAGAATCATCTTGCCTTTTCCAACTTCTTCAAGTAGTTTAGTAAACATCTTCACAAGCGAGCTCATATTCTTTTCTAATTCTTGCACTCTCAGCATGTCCTCATTCACATCTATATTTACTTCATTAAAACTCGTTGAAATAGTTTGTTTTTCCTTGATCTCCATCTCATACTCTTGTAACATCCTCACTATTTCATCAAATGATGTTTTATATGTATTAAGACTAACTTCCATAGATGTCATTTTTTTTACTCAAACCTTATTAGAAAACAGCGCATTAGCTTTTTTAACAAGTTTCTTATCCATATAATTATTTTCCAATACTTGTGCTTCACTAGTAATAGAGCACAACTTAGCACTAAAATCAATAACACTTTCATGTTAATCCATTTCCTCAAACTGAGAAACCAACCTATCAATTTTTGATGTTTTCACGCTTTTGGTTCCCTCAAACATGATTTAAAGCTTGTCTCTGTTTTGTTGTCGTGTAACCTTGAATCAACTTGAAATGATTCTTGTTACGTGATTTAAAAATAGTAGATAAGGATTTTGCATTGTACCTTGGCATATCTTTCTAAATTTTTGTCCATTTAACATTCGAATTGATGAAAGTGATACAATCTTTCCCTACTGTTTTTGGAACATCATAACCATCTTCTACTAATGTCCAAGCATATTCATCAATACCTTGTATGATCGCCTTCATATTTACTTTCTAATACCCATAGCGATCAAGATCTAGCATAAAATCTTCATGGAATGCAATAAAATCGTAGTATATCCCATCTCCTTCCACAAGGTCTTCACCTGATTGCCCTACAAATTCCAAGAAAAAGCAACATGTTCAGTGTGTATGTTGGAACAAAAGACAACATATTCTAGTCAAAGAAAAATGGTTTGGTTAATGTTGAAATGGCACACGAAGTTTATATAAAACCAAAGATATATTTTGGAAATTTAAATTAATAAAGACGTGTAGTTGAAGACATATCATGAAGAAATATGGAAAAGATTTGCTTCTTAGTTTATTGCTTTTTGCTACGAATATATTTGATTTAGGTTAATATAGGGTGTTACCTCATATATATTTATATATATATATATAATATACAAGAGAGTCGTGAATGCTAGAGAGTAACCGAAATTAAGAAAAGATACACAATGAGTTTTGTTTCAGTTATTTTACAGGCAAACTAAGTTGCCTGTTGGAATACAAGTTTGTGTGTTCTAGTGCGTGAGAGAAAACTGGTTCTAAGAGTTTATGTTAGTTAAAATATAGTTTGGTCATAAGCTACCGGTGTGTCATAGGTCGTGTGTAAACCCAATTATGAGTGTTGTTAACATCTTAAAGATTTTTGATAAAGATAAACTCAATGTGCAGAAGTTTGTATGATCTTGTATTGTGACCATCTTTTGATTTTTCAATTGGTATATGATTGGGTTCCGGATAAAGATCTAAAATTGTTTTGGGTATGATCATGAATTTTGAGTTAGAGAGAACATTTATGAGATTATGAGAAAGAGATGAGCTCACTTACATTTACTGGATATTGATGGGTGAAGATTCAGAACTGAGAATTGTCAATCAATCAATGAACGTGGACTGTTCAAGATTCCGACATGTAAGAATAAAGGTTGAATGCAGAACATTATTTAGATTATGAAGTGACTTTTTCTAGATAAAGATCTAAAACATGAAGCTGAGTATGGAAGCAAGTAAAGCCAATCTTAACTAACGATTATCATCCAATCAAGGGAAGGATTTAAAGATTCAAAGATAGCTCAGAAGTTTGATGATATATAATTAAAATAAAAAGTCTCAGGAGCAACTAGAACATGTCTGAATA
Source organism: Iberis amara (assembly GCA_900406375.1). Classification (NCBI taxonomy): domain Eukaryota; kingdom Viridiplantae; phylum Streptophyta; class Magnoliopsida; order Brassicales; family Brassicaceae; genus Iberis; species Iberis amara. The sequence goes on along the minus strand of OVAV01000691.1, from coordinate 7,443 downwards.
TGTTCGAACAAGATCTTACGTCAGATTCCATGATGAAATTATGATTTTTCAAATAAGTATTTGTTGAAGTATGTCTAAAGCACGTATAGTGGGATGAGTTTTCACTATGTTTTAGCAACCAAAGTACGATGAAGACGCTTGTGTATCAAATTTTTTAATAAGAAATTTGTTGAAACACAAAGTAGTGTGCTGGAGTCATGTGATTTCAAGACATTGGGATTGTGTATTAGATACATGTGATTCTACCACTTGGTGTTTGCGTGTTAGAACTATGTTATTATGAAGCATTGGTGATTGAAGTGGGGCTGATGAGTTATAAAATTTAGTGAAAAAGGGAGAGAATTAAAGTGCATACTTCTCTGAAACAAGAAATGACATGTGCCAGCACATAAAAAAAAAAAGCATGAACGATCATTAATGCTAAGTGGGAATTTTTATGACGTAGCATGAGAAGAAAATTGAGCACGATGGAGTTATGAGAAGCGCTAAAAATATGGAGAATATTTAATAATTATTTTATTAGTAAATATTCTCTTATTTAGTTTCCTTATATATAAAGGGATGAGTTTGTATTTTGGAGAAGGTAAGCTGACCAGAGCAGAAAAAGTCAAAGTTGTGTTGATGCCGATGTTCCACCAGAGGTGATTTGAAGATCAATTGTTGGTAGTTTGGAAGATCGAGTGTCTTGATAAAGCGTGACAGATTGGAACAAGTCCAAATTGGTTGGAAGTGCGAATATACTCTAAAGTTGGGTTTAGGTTAGGTTGAGAGCTAGTTTGGCTCAAAGAAAATTTTATGTATATCATGACAGTTGGGTTGATTATGCGTATGCAATTGATGTAATTTTTATGTTTATAGTAGATTGTTTCTGGATGTGGTCACGAGGATGTAGCCTAAACCAAAGGTTAGTGAACGAAATATGAGTCTATTTATATTTTTCACTCAATCATGTCATATTTATGATTGTGAGAACATAGATATAACTCAAATATGTTTTTTCAAGAATGGCTTTCTTCAAGGCTATATCAAGAGAAGAAGCAGAGTTTTCCTGTCAACCTCTTGGCTATTGATAGTATGCTATCTCATCAAATAACTCATGTCATTTTTGCTTTTGAGCTATCCAACTTGGTGCAAGGAGTAGCGGAGCCATAGAATTGGCCCTCTAGAGCATCTCACATTTCTTCTCTTTTACACATCCTTTATTTTTCCACGGATTGGAAGCTGTATTTTGAGTCAAGACTCAAGATATAGAAAAAGAGTTTCATCTCATCGCTCTAAGTGTCATCAAGCGGAAACAATGGTCTTCCTACGTTTTTATGTTGCTTTTTTTGGTTAAAGGACCTTTTCATCTCATATTTGTCCTAAGAGGTTGTGCCCCTCTTTTTCAGTTTTGATTCCAAGTTGTAGGCCATGTTTTGGTTGGACTTTGTGTCACTGTTTTCGTTTAATCATATGTTATTTGTTAAAACATTCCATGTATCAATTAATTTACTTATTAATCAAGAGGAAAAAAGTAACCACATTATGTATATAAATGAAAATATGGTAGAATTTAATTTCTGATTTTTGGTTAAATTTAGTTGAATTATAGAAATCAAATGGTCATAATAGTCCTGGAATTAGTATTAAAAAATGTGAAAATATCTAATAGTTTAGTTAAAAATTAAAAATAAATTAGTATTTTTGCGGTAACAATTAATATTTTTTTGAGTATCTTAAATAATTAAATATATNTGAAAATATCTAATAGTTTAGTTAAAAATTAAAAATAAATTACTAATAAATTAGTATTTTTGCGGTAACAATTAATATTTTTTTGAGTATCTTAAATAATTAAATATATATATATATATATATATGAATGATATTTTGAATATTAAATTAATAATTAATGAAAGGATAAGTGCAATCAGAGGTTTAGATCAGCATGTCTGATGCGTAGAATCTTGTCTTAACACCAATTGTGACATGAATCCTCCAACAAATGCATCACCTATAAGAGAAGATCATCAAAAGTAGATGTTAATTCATCGGCAAATGTTTATGTATAATGTTAAAGATCAGCCTCGTTCTAGTTAAGTTTGGTTATCTGCATCGTTAGTGTGAACATTTTTGCTAAGAACTGTTATGTTAACTAGAGAAGCCCATCTTCCAACTGTTGAATCCCATCCCACGATACAAATAGAGTAACAAACATGCTTCTTGATCTGAGCACCTCTTATTACAATGCAACCAAACAATCTCACACCTGATTTAATCACACATTCCGGGCTAATCACTACATCAGGTCCTATCAAGCATCCTTCTTCTATAATCGCAGTTTTATCCACCATAACGTTCCCAAAAACATGTAAATATCGTGTCTAGTTTTTCTCATACTCTTTGAAAAAATTCATCATAACCTGATAAAAAACACAATGATAAATCATGACTAATTAGTAATTAATAAAGATAAATGAATATAACTCTGGTTGTTAATAGCTTGTACAATTTCAGTAATTCCAGCTGCTTTTAAAGCTTCAATTTGTTCATTGTTTTATCAAAAATTTGAAGAAAGAAATTTTAAAAAAGAAAAAAACATATGACAAAAGAAACTACTTGATGCAAAATCATGGGCTTGTTTCCAAAATCAACAAGAGGCTTGGGTGTGCTCACGGTAAGTTGCCGCAATCGAGTTCCTAATCCTCCAAAAAGTATAAGAGCTTTCATTCTTCATAATTATCTAAAACATATGGAAATAATCATCAATAAACAAGAAATTATTATACCATATTAAGTGACAAATGAAGAAAAATACTGGATTTGAAAGAATTATGAAAAGTTACTATTATAATATAAGCCATTGATAGATCAGCTGAACAAAAAATACGAAGATGAAGCAACATCAGCCAACAGATTAACGCACTTCACTGCTTTTCCATAATCTTACCAAACTTGAAATTACCCGTCCACAATTGGCGTCTAAGCATATTGGACAAATATCAATTTGGTGAAGGAACTTTTTCGAAATTTAAAAATTAAGAAGATGATCCTAATTCATGAATGTGTCTATGAGAATTCATAAATATGAGAATGCATATTTACATTAGTTTTACCAAAGTATTACCGAGTGTTTTATTTATATTATATTTATAGAGTGTTAAAAAAGCAACATTACCGAGTGTTTCATTTATAATTAGTCTTATCCTAGTTTTACCAAGTGTTACAAATGCAACATTACTTACTTTTACCAAAGTATTACTGAGTGTGTCATTTATACTTAGTTATGACCTAGTTTTACATATTTTACAAATGCAATATTATTTTGTTTTACCCTAGTTTTACAAAGTCTTTTTCAAATGCAACATTACTTAGTTTTACTCTAGTTTTACCTAGTGTTTTAGTAATAATTTTTTTGAATTTTACCTTAATTATACCAAGTGCTTCATATATCTTAGAAAGAGGAAATTTAGTCATAACACTTGCTTTGAGTCGAGACTTTCACACCCTATGAAACTTCCCATTCACACCATCACGTTTGTTGATAAACAAGAATTTGTGTTCAATCATACGTCTAGCAAGTAATCCTAAGACTACTCAAGTTGTCATTGTAGTACTTAGGAGTCAATCCAAACCGGAGGCATTAAACGCACTAGAACTTATGAGAATTATGCATAGTCTAAGCTAATAGAGTGGTTGGTTCGTAACAAGTATCCAAACATGCATAAATTTAAAGTCAACAAAGACTCAACGAAGCAAAAGCACGATTAAGGAAAAGTAAACTAAAAAATCAAGATTCAAATAACAATTAAAAATCTAAGCAAATGGGTTTTAAGTTATTGACTTAGGTGATCAAGTGAAGGCTTCTGATTCTTAATACAATCATTCAATACTAATCATTGGTCTAAGATTTCCTTAATTAGACTAATCCACTTCCATGGCATTAATCAATTTCCTAATCATGCAACTAATACAATCCCTCGGGTAATTACATACAAAAGAAAGCATTAAGATCTAATCCATTCAACCACTAAACTAACTAACACAATCCCTTGGTTAGGCCTCATTTAGCAATTAAATAATTCATTTGGGCATATGATCTAGAAATGAATGATCAAGTCACATCTAGCATTAAGAACATTAAATGAATGAAGATTTAAGTTGTGTAAGCCCGAAGCATCATATTTCCATCACTNATCTAGCATTAAGAACATTAAATGAATGAAGATTTAAGTTGTCTAAGCCCTAAGCATCATATTTCCATCACTTAAACACCCTAATCTACCTAACACATTTGCTTATAAAAGACTACCCACTAATCATGATGTAAACACAAAATCCAAAAATTGAAATGTGTTTAATCATGATTCCACACAAGAATAAACAAGAAATAAGCAAGAAACAAGGAAGAAACTAAGATTAGAGACAAAAATTCAATGTTTACACAAGAGAGAAACACTAGAACAAAGTAGAATAAGAGTTGTAATAAGGAAAGGACCATGTGACCAAATTAGGTTTAATAAGTATTTATACTCTCTTAAAAAAGGTATTAGATTAACCCAAAACACATGGCTTAACCGAATTGAAAATGGGTAAAAAGATGGACTTGTTGAAATGTTGACTTGAAATGACCGGCGGTACATGAAACCGGTATGCTACTTCTTCTTTGATGCCGGTCTTTTCAAACCGGTATCAATGCCCGGTATGGCTTCTTGTGTTCATTTCGGTTTGCTCAAACCGGTATATCATCCCGTTACAAGCATTTCCTAGCTCCAAAACCTCCTTTTAAGTTCTTTTTAAGATTGTTTGATCCATGCTTTTAATTGCTCCATTTCCATTACCTAAAACATGAAATGCAATGCAAATGCATGCTATATAAGCCTAGATGCAAGTTAATCTACCTAGAATGCAATCAGATCAAGAAGTAAAATGCATTAAAAATATAATATATCAACTCCCCCTAACTTATTATGTAGCTGTCCACAAGCAAGGAGCAAAGATAAGTAAGAAAGAGAGGTTTGTCAGTGGAAACTCATAACCCAAACCAATATATAATGCTTCAAATAAAACATCCTAAAGACTAGAAAAAAGATTCATGGATCAAAATTAGTCAATGTACTCCTACATGCTCATCACCAATCCCCTACAATATTCATTTAATATATAAGTGTTGTCTTTCTCATGAAAGAGAAATCTAGTCCATTTGGTACGGTTTTAGGGCTTTTAGATGGTTGAAGTGGTTTCTCACAATTTTAGGGTGGTTCCTCTGAAAATAGTAATGTAAAACATTAGGTATAATCAAGGTAGAGTCGAACAATAGACGCATACAAGGTTTTGACCTCATCTAATGCTCTACCTGAATCTCATTGATGCACCTATTCTATCCTATGATTCACATTCTTCAAACACCGGAATTAAACTACCCAATCGTCCTTTCTTTTAAAACTCTTTTCAACACCAAACAATAGCCTTCTTCTTTTATTTTCAAACTACTAGGAGCCCTATTATTTCACTTCTTTCTTTATATTTTAGCATTTAGTATTTCTTTTCCCACTTAGACCTTTAGCTTTTCATTTTTTGTTTTCTTTTCATATTTCTTCACCATCTTGGGAGGATTATACTATTTTGATACTTTTTCTTTTAAATGCTATGTAGCTTCTTAGGTACTCCTAAAGTTTTTCTTTGATGTAGGATTTTTCTCATTACCCTTTCAATACAACCACTCTTCTCCCAATCATTCCCAACCCAATGACCTATTCCAAATATTCCCCACCTAAGCTTGTTAACCTTAAAATGAGGCTAAGTCTAAAGAGGCTATCTCCTTCTCATTCAACTTCTATTACATGGATTTTTGCCCATGTATCCATTTTCCGAAAAAAGTCTCACAACTAAGAGTAATAGGGGTCTTGAAAGAAAAATTTTGGGTGAGCAAGGTGTGGTAACCATCCCAAATTTGAGGATGACCATTTGGATTCACAAAAGTGGTATAATTTAGGCAAAGATAATCCAAATGTTTAGTGTTTTACCATAGTCAAGTATTTTAAATCCATAAGAAAGAGAGTTGAATTCATTTAAGTCCAAATATTTATGGGATTGGTTTCAAATTAAGCATAATTCTACTAAGACCATGAAGTGTCAAAAGGTCAATTCCAAGCATGGGTTTTCTAAATCTTAAGAGCGATTCAAACATCAGTCTACTATTAGCTAGGATGCTCCAAATCAAGCAAAACATGATGGTTTACAAAGCAATTAAATCATTGTTTCCTATGAAAATGCAACCTATAATGCTACTAAACTCAACCTAGAACAAGCAAAGAATGAAGCTAAATGCAATGTTTTTGAAGATTTTTGAAATTTTTTTCATAAAACTTAACTATTCACAAAGAAAATGAGTCATAAAAAAAATAGAAAACAATGTGTGATATGGTTCCTCCCCCCAAACTTAATTCACACAGTCCCTGTAGAAAAATAAATCTCAAGGGGGAACCGAAAATAAAAGAAAAAAGACTAATGAATGAATATATATATATACAAGGTGAGGAAATGGTACATTAGTAGTAGTTGATTATGGGATCATATTCATCCTCTTCCATGGAGAAAGTTGAGAAGTTATATGTCTCCCTGCTACAAGTCGAGATGTGAAAAATTGGTTCATATCGGGTTGACTTTTGGATCCGTCGATCTTGGAAAATGGCTCACAAAATTTCTGGGAAAAAGGACCGGTCGATCCTCTTTGGATCAATCAATTCGGGTGGATCGATCTGGCAAATGGCTCGTAAATTTTCCAGGAAAAAGGACCGGTCGATCACCTAGGATCGGTCGATCCCCTTTTGGATCGGTCGATCACCTAGGATTAGTCGATCTCGGATGTTCGATTGATCTGGCAAATGGCTCGGAAATTTTCCGGGAAAAAGGATTAGTCGATCCCGTCTTGCGCGTGCTTCTTTTGCGAGACAGCTGAACCAGTCGTCAGTAGAATCGTTGTATCTTTTTATTTCACCGTTGGATTGACTTCAAACCACCTCCATTTGAAAGCTAACTCATGTGGCTAGCTTGTGTCAAACTTTCAGCACGATCCAAAGGTGGTAACATCATCAAACATTAGAAACATTATGACCTAAAACCTTTAAACCCTCGATTCGCCATAAAACTTGTACAAATCAACACTCAACCATATCCAAAGGTTACCATACCCAAAATCAATCAAAACCAAACTTCAAAAACTAGAAATAAACTGAAATTCAAGGATATGTACAAAGGATATCATGGGACTTCCTCCCAAGTGAGTTTGTTTAAAGTTTCTAGTTTGACTTTCTTTTCTTCATCAAGCTTGGTTGGGATCCGGAGGGGTCGTAGGACCTTCCTTATCAACTAGCTTCCACGACAACCGATCTAGAGCTTTGAATTCCTTCTTTTCACCCTTGAAACTTGTCTTACCATTGTTACCTTCTTTTAGACTCTCAA
>OVAV01000690.1:0-16461 GCA_900406375.1 Iberis amara | reverse complement strand
ATATTTTTGTAATTTTCTATATATATTCTATAATTTTTTATTATTTTTATGATTTTTTATAGTTTCTTATAATTTTTAACCTAACACATTTGCCCAACACTTTTATAAATTGCGTTTTAGCCCCTGAAATGTAGTCTGCAACATAAATTTAAATGTTTGGATGTGTGGCAATGTGTAAACAATAGTTGGTGATGTTGGTAGAGCATTTTCTAAGTTGGGATGTGTATGCATGTAATACCCCAAAGTCCGTGTAGCTGGCAAACTTTTTCCCTTCTTAAATATGCATTATTTATGAGTAAATATGTACCTGTTGCTTAAATATATCATCTTGGGCTTGCATTGTCTGTCTGATAGATTCAGCATTATTATGGTTTTGAAGAAACCTATCCATCGACCTTAAATCAATAAACCCTTTTTCTTCCTCCACTTTGTCTTCTATCAACGTGTCCTTCAAAGATCTTCGTTGACCATTAACACAAAATCTGATATATCTACAACTAGTATCTACACTCTTCAAGCCAAGTGAGTTTGTCGTAGTTCGCTCAATGATCTTTGTTCCCATGCCTGAAAAGTATAGCCATTTGATGTTTGATTATAGATATAAAAGAACTCTAATTTCACTTAAAGTGAATGTGTACGTGTGTTTGTGTGTACATGATGTTGAATGGACTAAACTAGTTTTTCAAATTATAGGGTCTATAGACAAATAAGGTGGACTAGTGGGACATATTCTTCCATTTGATTATATTTTCTCTCATGGTCTTTTGTCTCAAAGCTAAGTATTTTCTTAAAACCGAATTAAAATGTCTTCTTGATCACCAAGTCAGTGGTTAGAGAAAGTTAGGCCACAAATTATCGGGTTTAATTATATTTTTTTCCTTTCTAATGGTAAGTAGAAATAGAAGATTATCTGTTTTCCAATTAAATTGAAGACCAAGCTATTTCAGCTGAGTCATTTCAAAGAAAATCAAATTATGACATAGTTTATATGTTATTTCAACTATAATATAATAAACAGATAGAATCTTTAACAAACAAAAAATATAATACAATCAAACCTAACCGAATCTATATTATTAATTGGGAAAAACTATTTTAATAGAAATCTTTTTTTTTGTAAAAAATTACATGAAATGCCATTGGTTTTCAACACACATTAAAAAATTTTAAACGGGTAATAGAGACAAATTATTTATCTCCTAAAATCATGGAGCCTTTTCCAAAAAATAGAAAATTTATAAATTGCATATACATATATCTCCTAAAAATATGGAATTTCTATTTTATTCATATTTATTTATTCAAAATTTTTCATTTATATTAATTAATATTATAAATTATTTCAATAAAAAATTCATTTTTATTACTCTAAGAACTTGGTAAAAAATAAGAAATTCATTTTTACAAATTCATTGGACCAAAAATCCTCAACATTTTATTTACACATTATTAAAAATGAATTTCTTATACAAAAATTTATGTAATATTAAAATTTAAATACTTTGTAGAAATATAACTCCACGCATAGCGCGGGTTCGTACTTCACTAAATCACTAGTCAGTATCTAACTACTTGACAACTTTCGATCCACAGCTTAGTAAACTTTTAATAGTCACAACTAAAATAGCTCGAACATGGGTCATTTTACATCGTGATTAAATTTTCATATATATATATATATATATATATATATATATCTTAGAAAATAATACTTTAGTGAAAATGTGGTGAAATAACTGCCAAACAGTAGTACAATATATTACCATTTTCAAATTTTCACTACTAAAGCTTAAAATAGAATTATTCATGTTATTTTTTTATTAATGGGTATTCTAAAATGGAATGATTGGAGTCGTAAAATTGCAAGTCATAGTATATGTGTTGAAGGTTGACTAAGGACGAAGAGAAAAAGAAAGAGCAAGTTGTTGATTTTTTTTCCTTTTATTTGTGGATAAGCATGACTTAGAATATGAGAATGACGAACAAACAAAAATGAATAGACATAGAAAAAAAAGAATGGATAGACAGAAAAAAATAAAAACATAAACCACTAGTCGAGCAGTCAAAATAAAATCGATAAATAGAAAATTTTACTATCTAAAGTAAACTGATGATCATGCGAAGAAAACTAGATCACCCCAAGTCTTTTCTATTAAAATGAAAATATAAATTTTTGTTTATCTCACACCATTCATAATGTTCTTGCGTTCATGCGAAGTCCGTGGCTCTCTCGGACTCGCAGCTCAAGACCCGCATCGACAGGATAATGCGGATCTTCTCTCTTTTCCCACCAAGAATCGCACAATTTCTCAATCTCACCTTGCTATTTTAGTTGTTTCTCTAATGGGTTATAAGCTAATCTTTGTATGTTCCATTTTGTAGGTTCTAAAGGATTGCTAGTTGTAAACCGCCTTTAATAATTTTAACAAGAAAACCAAAAAAAAAGAAAAAAAGCTTCCACTTATACTTGTTTCCAACGATATTTATAAAAGTAGTCACCACACAAATCACATATATAGATAAATATATATATATATATGACACACGTACTTACATGATTACATCTATCTAAAAAAAAGCTAGCGAGGACATAAAGACGTAAGAAGAACATGTCTATGTATCTATACTTGTAGAGAACCAAAATTAGATAGTCAATAGAATAAGACAAAAACTATACATTGGTTACAAGATAACTATATAATTTGTTCAAAATATCTATTTCCTTATCTAATCTAATGTGATTTTCGGCATCAAAATTTAGTTATCAGCTATATTTTTCATGGATGTACCGAATCTATTGATATTGAAACCAAATTAAAACCTCAAATGTGCGACTCCCTCTCTTCCTCACATCCACCCACACATATATCTATAGATATAATTAAAGAATCTGTTTCATGGACATATGAACACACACACATACAAATATAGCAACCACTTCAATATATAGTCATCACCATCATCAAGTGAATCAGCAAAGTACACAGAGAAATGAATATTTCTATATATATATAACGATTATAGAAATTACCTGAAAAGAAAAGTCGCCAAGCTGTGGTTCACTCCAAAGAAGCTCATTGATCACATGTTCTATGCTCAAGATATGCTTCTTTACTTATTTGCCCAAAAGCATAGCATAACAAAATAGTTCAAAAGCCGATAGATTACTGTAGGATTTGTTTTGTCATCAGTCAATATAGGATTAGAGCTTTTAGGAAGAAGAGAGAGAAAGACAGTGATAACTCGCAGCTAAAGAAAATGCTTAAACTGAATAAGGATTAATAAATAAATAATTAATATATAGTGATGAAAGACTAGTTTCGACAGGCTGTGATGTATGTGAAGGAAGGAGGCAAGGAAAAAGCTGAGAGTTTTTGTATGATTGCTTTTTATGTCCATTTAATTATTCTCTCCCTAATAGACGCACAAAACAATTACTAGTATTTTTTTAGTTAATTCTAAAATATACCACAAAAAACTAGATGTCGCAAAAATACCACGTACTCCCGAATTATATTAAAAATACTATAAAATATTTTATCACAGAATACCACAAATTTAAAAAAATTTAAAACTTCAAATTTAAATCTGAACCCCCAAAATTGAACTACACCCTCTTCAAACTAAACCTTAATCAATCGAGTACATGAAGAATATGACACAAATTTTCCATTATACAATAACACGCTCGATTACATCAAGATTCATCCCAAATTGAGAAGAACCCTAAAATCAGAGAAGTTATCACCCAAAAATTCACCAAGTATATCTGTTGCGTCGAGGAGACGTTGTCCGATACAAAGGTGGATCTATCCTAGATCGAATAGTGACGAAGAAGAAGACCAACTAGAGGAGATGGAGATGACTCAGAGCAAACAAAACTATAATCTGGTTTGAACTCTGCTATGAATAATAGACAAATTCTCTTGGACTTAAAATTTTTCAATACGTTGCCAGAAGCATTAATTATGGTTGTCTTGAAATAAAAAGTGAAGATGAAAAGTTAAAGAACGTTTAAAAATAAAAATTAGAATTTTAATCGATACAAACATTATACACATGTCCCTCTCACAGTTGGTGACATATCTAAATTCTAGTGAGAGCTTAAAATGGCACGAGCTTGCCCCTCCCTATCCCATCTTTTGTTCGCTGATGATAGCCTTTTCTTTTGTAAGGCACACCTCGTTGAATGCGACGCAATAAGTAATATCCTAGCTCGGTATGGTCAGGCATCAGGCCAATGTATAAATACAGCGAAATCTACCGTAACTTTTGGTAGAAAGATTCCTCAGCAGGATAGATATCTTTTGAAAGAACGGTTGGGAATTTACACTGATGGGGGTGGTGGCAAATATCTGGGGATCCGTGAACAACTTCAAGGTTCAAAGGCCAAGATATTTGCATATGTTACAGATCGACTTAACAGCCGAATTAATGGTTGGTCGGCGAAGTTTCTATCAAAAGGGGGAAAGGAAATTTTGATAAAGTCTGTTGCACAAGCTTTACCGACGTATATCATGTCATGCTATAGGCTACCGAAAGGGCTACTCAAAAAGCTCACAAGTGCAATAGCTAGATACTGGTGGACCACGAAACTTGCTGGCGGTGGAATCCATTGGGTAGCGTGGTCAAAAATGTGTTTACCCAAAAAACTGGGGGGTATGGGGTTTAGATCCCTAGACACGTTTAACCAAGCTTTACTGGCGAAACAATGTTTGAGACTTTACTCTAAACCAGAAACTCTTTTTGCAAAGATTTTCAAAGGGAGATATTTTAGGCAGAGTTTGCCTTTCCAGGCCCCAAAACCAGCAAGACCATCATATGGGTGGAAAAGTATAAGGGATGTCCGATCTATTCTCCAACAAAATTTGAGACGGACTATTGGCAACGGGGACGATACAAGAGTTTGGGTGGATAATTGGATCCCTGGTTCAGTTCCACACCCTGGGTACAGTCATTTACCTATTGATGACCCCGATCTTAGAGTAAGCTCTCTTATAAAGAATGATGGCACCACATGGAATACCCAGTTGATTAAGCAACTGTTTCCTCAAGACATTATTCCTCATATCTTGAGTCTACGACCATCTCGACAGCAGGGAGATGCGTACTGTTGGCATTTTACGCCCTCATGAGCATATACGGTTAAATCAGGATATGATCGTCTAGCCTCCGTCTTATGTGACAATTTAGCATTTGTTTCCCAGTTACCTTCGGTTAATTCACTAAATTGGGAAGTATGGAATAGGCAAGCTCCACCTAAGTTAAAACATTTCTTATGGCAAATTCTATCAGGAGCATTAGCCGTTAACGTGCAGTTATCAAAACAAAGTTTACGTATTGACCGCCAGTGTACTTGCTGTGGTGACGCATAGGAAACAATCAATCATGCTATCTTCAGATGCCCTCCGGCCTACCAAGTCTAGTCTTTGGCTGAAATTCCATCGGGTTTAGATGGTTTTCCAACGGCTAGTTTGCTAGAGAATATTCAATACTTATATTCCCAAGCAAACTCGGCCAATGGTAATTTCGTAATAAGGGACACCTTTCTATGGATTATGTGGTTCAACTGGAAAGCAAGGAACGATAAGTTGTTTAATGAAACAATATGGGAGCCACCAGATATTTTGTCCCACACACTAAAAGAAGCATCAGATTGGGGTTATGCACATAATGATGTAAAAGAGCGTCATTTGATGTCTCAAAGCCATATCCCTCGCATGTGTGATGTTATTGGTACACTTCCGGAGAACAACTGTTTCGTTGATGGATCCTGGCTAAAGGATAAACCAATTTGTGGGTTAGGATGGATTATGAAGGACTCAACAGGTAGAGTAACCACAATGGGCTCACGAGGAGTGTTCAGGGCAATCTCGCCACTCCATACGGAACTCCTGAGTTTGCTCTGGGCTATGCAAAGTTTACACAACATGAATCTACAATGCCGAATTTTCTTCACTGATTCAACGGAGCTACTCAAGATGTTGTCAACCCCAGCCGAATGGCCAGCCTTTGCTTCTGAATTGAAGGACATGCAAAACTATAAACTTTGCTTTCCGGAAGTGAAGATTCAGCATTGCCCTAGATCACATAACGTGCATGCAGACCTTCTTGCTCGCGAAGCAAGGAGTAGGAATCGAAGCTTCACTTTTGTGGATACTACCCTACCATGGTGGATTCGGCGAAAAGTGTCTGTTGTTTTCTAAATATCTTAACTATCGGTGTATGTGGTGAAAAAAAAAAGTGAAAGTTTAAATATATCATATTTGTGTGGTCATCTTATATTTGAATTTATTTTTCAGTTTTATAATTTATCGGTAATAATTTGGGCTAGTTACTAATTAATATCTTGTTGTATATAAACAAAATTATGAGCTTAATTTAATAATTTTGATTAGAAAAAGTGTAGCTTTCAAAAGAAAATAGAAACAGTCTATTTTTCAAAATTTAAGTTCATTTAGAAGTTTTTTTCAAAATTCTTAAACATTTTAATTTTTTTAGAATAATTGGGAGTGTATGACATTTTTAGAATATGAAATTTTTGTGGTATTATATGAAATTTCTTTTTTTCTTTTATCATAACGGACCCATCCAGTAATTCAGAACTCCATAAATAAATAAAATACACTTACATAACAAATGGCCAAATTCGATCTATGATATAATAATAAGGTAGCGGAAATTAACAATAGCTACTTTTTATATAAATATCGTGGATTTACTACTATACTCCCTTAATTTTATAATATAAAAATGCTTTAATCTAAAAATACAAAAATCATGAAGATTTACACAAATTAAGAATGCACATCTATTAAGTAACTACCGGTGAAATATAGAATCAATCCTATGAAGATAGTATATTGTGTGAATATAATTTAAAAGTAAATAAATTAGGATATTGAGTATATAATTGGATGCGTTGGTATAATATTAAGAAGATCAAGAGGATTTGAAGAATGATTAAAAAAATCATAACCAACTTCCATTTAATAGCTGCCAGAGAAGTAAAGTGAGAATATTGCATTGGTCTGGGAAAGCCCTTAAAATCTTATATTTTAGCCAATATATTCCAGACAAGTCCTCACTGGACACGATCAAGTATGCATGTAAGTACATAAAATATATAATTGAATAAGTTATTATAATAACATCCAATTAAAAACAAAGCTTCTATCCTTCTGAAAGTTGTTTTGTTTTCTGATTATTTGTTATTTTTATAAATTATGATAACTCGATCTCTTATATATATATATATATTAATAACAACCATTTAAAAACAAAGCTTCTATCTTTGTCTAAGTTGTTTTGTTTTCTGATTATTTGTTATTTTTATAAATTATGATGACTCGATGTCTTAAGATAAACTCAAACACCCGATTACAAGAGCTGCAGGGACAATTAGAAAAGGAACAATCTAGTGAGGCTACTTGCAATGACAGAGTGTATAGAATTAAGAAGGAGATGAGCTTAGCTTACAAAGAAGAGGAGATGTATTGGAGACAGAAATGCAGAATAAGATGGTTAAGAAGTGGAGACAGCAATACAAAGTTCTTCCATGAAGCTGTCAAAGTTAACAGAAGCAAGAGCAGGTTAACGGAGATTACTGATAATCAAGGGCATGTTCAGAAAGGGGAAGCGTCTATTGGCAATGTGGCAGTGGACTACTTTAATAACATCTTCACCAGCTCAAACCCACAAGTAGATGATGAATACTTCTCCTCTATGCCAAGGAAGGTATCAGATGAGATGAACATGGACTTAATACGACCAATAGATCCAGAAGAGATTAAAGTAGCAGTTTTTTCCATTAATCCAAGCAGTGCCCCAGGAGCTGATGGCTTCACTGCCTACTTTTTCCAGAAATTTTGGAATCTTGTTGGTCCACAAATCACAAAGGAGGTGCAAAACTTTTTTCAGCAGGGGTTTTTGTCTCAGGATTGGAATTATACACTCATATGCCTTATTCCAAAAAAGACAAATCCAACCTCTATGGCAGACTTAAGGCCTATAAGCTTGTGCTCAGTCCTCTACAAGATAATATCAAAGATCCTAGTTAAAAGGCTTCAACCAATACTGCCAAGTCTAATATCACAATCTCAATCAGCTTTTGTATCAGATAGGCTGATCACTGACAATATTGTCATAGCTCATGAAGTCCTCCATTGCTTAAGAACTCATTCAACCTTTACAGCATCACACATGGCCCTGAAATCAGACATGTCCAAGGCCTATGACCGAATGGAATGGACCTTTATCATCAGAGTACTCAAACAGTTGGGCTTTCACCAAAAGTGGCTCTCGTGGATAGAAATGTGCATAACAACTGTGTCCTACTCTATTCTAGTTAACAACAACCCTCATGGCATGATCATTCCACAGAGAGGATTGAGACAAGGGGACCCTTTGTCCCCTTTCCTATTTGTTCTTTGCACAGAAGCACTCATCCACTATATACATCAAGCTGAATTAGTTGGGAGAATTGTGGGTATACAAGCTTCTTTAGAAGGTCCTGCTATCTCCCATTTATTGTTTGCTGATGACAACTTGTTTGTATGTCAAGCCACTGTCTAAAAGTGGATATACTTAAAAGAAGTATTAGATGGTTATTGCTCTAGATCAGGCCAAGTGATGAGCCTACAGAAATCTGCCTTTACTTTTGGTGACAAAGTCCCTGAGGAAACAAAAGCAGCCATAAAATCTAGCTCTAATATTCTCAATGAAGGAGGGACAGGTACATATCTAGGACTGCCAGAGTGTTTCTCAGGTTCAAAAGTGAAATTACTTACCTTTATAAATGAGAAACTTCAGGACAGAGTATCTGGATGGTTTGCAAGATCTTTATCACATGGAGGAAAAGAAATAATGTTGAAGGCAGTGGCTCTAGCCTTACCAGTTTATGCAATGAGTTGCTTTAAGATCCCAAGAACTAACTGCAAGAATATAAGCGCTGCTTTAGCTGACTTCTGGTGGAATACATTGGAGAACAAAAGGAAAATACATTGGGTGGCATGGCAGAGATTGTGCTTGAACAAAGAAGATGGAGGCCTAGGATTTAAAGATCTAGAAAGCTTCAACCAAGCTCTCTTAGCTAAGCAAGCATGGAGAATAATCAAGTACCCTCAAGCTTTAATCTCTCGTTTCATGAAAAGCTTATATTTCCCTAACTCGGATCTGTTGGAAGCATCAATGGGATCAAGCCCATCATATGCTTGGAGAAGCTTGAGATTTGGTAAAGATTTGTTGCAAAAAGGCTTAACAAGGATTATTGGGAATGGCACAAACACATGGGTATGGGAGTCCAATTGGATAAATGATAACCAGCTCAGGCTACCTCTTCTCAAAAACTTCTCAGTCAACCTGGATTTGAAGGTAGCAGACCTGATAGACAACCAGACCAGGAGATGGAATGAAGAGCTCTTACATCATTTATTCTTGCAAAGAGACATAGACATCATCTTATCAAAGCAGCCAGCGGTCTCCAGACAGGACACTTGGGCCTGGAAGCATAACAGATCAGGTGCATACTCTGTAAGATCAGGTTATTGGGTGGCAAGCAATAGCAATCTTCAGGATATCAGACAACCAGAACAGATTCTACCATCCTTCAACAGTCTAAAAGCACAAGTGTGGAAGCTAAAAACCTCACCAAAAATTAGATTTTTCATTTGGAAAGCCTTGTCGAATGCCTTATCAGTAGCTAAACTCATAGCCAAAAGAGGTATAAGGATATCTGAAGAATGTCAGACCTGTGGAATGGGGACAGAGACAATCAACCATCTTCTTTTCTCTTGTCCTCTATCCAGGCAAGTGTGGGCAGTATCAGGAATACCTAATCCTTTCCAAGGCTTTGATCCAATCTCAGTTCACTCTAATGTTGACTACATGATAAAAACACTGAAGAATAAAGAGATTGATAGAAATCTGATTTTGAGCTTTCCATGGATTATGTGGTATATATGGAAAAACAGAAATGCAGTAATCTTTGGAGGTGATGTGTTTTCAGCCATGGAAATAGTGAAGAAAGCAAAAGAGGAAGCTGATTTATGGTCCCAAGCTCAGATATGTGAAGAAGAGTTTGAAGATACAGCAGCAAGGGACATATCAAAAAGGAAAAAGAAATGGTTACTACCTCCAGAGCCATGGTTAAAGATCAACATTGCTTGGGCATGGGATCCTAAAAACCAGCTAGGAGGAGGAGCCTGGGTGATCAGAAATGGAGTAGGACAGGTCTTAACTCATAGTCGAAGAGCCTTTATGGGTTGCTCATCCCTTGATCAAGTGAAACTCCAGGCTCTCTTGTGGTCTATCCAAAGTTTAAAAGATTTGAATTTGGATAGAATAATTTTAGCAGCTGAAGCTCCAGATTTTTTTGGTGCAATTCTAAGGCCCGCGGATTGGCCTCTCTTCCTTTTCCCTGCTCAAGAGATTTTAGAAAAGCTCTCAGGCCTGTCTCTTTGGAGAATTGCAGTGGAAGAAGCTCAAGCGAATAGAGGTGCTCGTTTCATAGCTGAAAGTGTAACAAAGCAAGTCAGACTATCCTCCTATGTGGCAGCGGGTCCTCCAGTCTGGCTCTCGCAGTTCTTTCACGATGAAATGACCTTGGCCTCTGTTTAAGCTTATGGTTTTGTTTGTTGCAGGCTATCTCTTGCTCTGTTTTAGCCTTTTTTAGCTCTGTTTCGAGCCTTTTGGTTTACTAGATCTCGGTTCGGTTGAGGTCTCTTGTTGTTGTGGTGGTTGGTTTAAGCCTTAACCAAACTCTTTTAATTTAATGATGACAAAAAAAAAGATGACTCGATCTCTTATATATCTATATATATATAATATAGATCTTTTGGGGATCAGATTCATATGTATATATACTAATATTCGCTTAACATTTATATACTATCCACCATCATAATCCGTATCCAACCATCCCAAAAGTCCAATTAACGTGTAAGATCTGACACCAAGTTTAATGAGATAAATCCGTTTTTAGTACCACACTTGTACTTTAACAAAAGATACTATATCACTTGCTAGATTTATTCACAACTGAACACTAAATTTTCAATTATAAATTGCATATACATATATGAATACTTTTTTGTAGAAAGTTTTTCAAATTAAAAAATAAATCCCAAAAAAAAGCATAATACAACTCAAGTTTTTGATTGCTTTCAGTTCAGTACTATCAACAAATCAGAATCAAAAACCTAATTGATTTGGTATAAGTAAAATAAATCAATTTGGTTGAAACCTTAAATATTCGGTCTAGCTAAGAAAACCTAATTGCCTTGGAGAAACTCCTTGGCGCCATCGCATTAGAACTGTGGATTCGCCGGCCGTTGTTACCGATGCCGATGCGTGGAGGTCGAGTTTCGGTCAGCGCTCTAGAACCGACTGACCGCTTTCCGGAAGCCACGGTGGGAATAGAAGAGAAAGGTGCAAGAACCGGTTGAAGAACGCCGTAGAGGAGAACCCGAAGAGAGTCGCATCCAGGATGGTGGGAGACAAGGCAACTTTCCGACGGTGGTGGTTTAGTTTGATTGTGCCAGATTCGCCATCTCCTGACAATGTAAGGCCGCGCAGAGACCTCCATAGCTGCCCAAGAGTCTATCTTCGTCGCCGAATAAGCTTCTCAAACTCGGAACCGCCCCTGTCTACATATGTAAATGCTTTCTTGTATATATATAGTTAATGGAATTAAAGTGATATAATTGATGTTTTAGGAGACTCTAATAAACTTAGATTCTTATTTTTGTCGGGATCATTAGTCTAGTGACTAAACAACACATATAGGTTTATGCGGGGGTGGCCCTGGGCTAAAGCTCGTAAAGCAAGGGCTTTAGGCGCCAAAATTCATATAAATGTTAGGGCACCAAATTTAATAGAAACACTTTGGTACCGTGGTTGAGTACATTGAATTTAGGGCATCAAATTTTAACTACGCTTTAGGCGCTATTTAGATCCGGACCGGCACTGGGCTTATGTCCAACGTCAGATGACATCCAAACGAAATTTGTGGAAAGTCAATTATTTTTGGTCGAATGTTTTATAAATGTGAAAGATAGTACTTTAATAGAATACAATGTCGTCGGAATTAACAAAATTTTACTTAAAAACTAGAAGTTGGCAAAAACAAACATTTCTTGGATACATAACACAAAAGAAAGAAACTTACAAATATTCCTATCCATATTGAACCAAAAAGGATCTTAGAACTTATATAGAGATCAACTAAACTACTCAAATGTTAGACAAAATCGAAACAAGTTCAGATGCACAAATTGGGACAACTTTATATAGTAAATCAAAATCTACCTTTCATAAAAAAAAACCGAAAACAACTAATTTTTGCAAAACATGATCAAGAGAGTCGAACCTAGATCCCATAACCCATATAAATTCCCGGAAGCGGAAATATAATTTTATTTCAGTTAATTTGACTTTTATGTAGAATCTTAAGTTTCTCATAAGATTCCAGAAAGGGTTATATGCACATGATTTAAGTGGTATATTAAATTTCATTAAAATGAAACGATTAAAATTTATATTTTTAAAGTGGCTTGTCTTATACTTGTTTCGTTTTCTCCTCTCAAAGAAATCTCGTGCTAACATGGGGTTTCGATAACGCACCGACTTGTCGTCTTTATACTTGAAAACTTGTGGATGTTTAAAGCAAACAAAGCATAACTAGGCTGATAAAAAATAAAACACAGATCGGACTTTTTTTTGTCTAAGGTGGTCCACTAGCGATCCATCGTCGGAGTAAAACCTTTTAGCTCGTAAGAACCACTGTAAAAGGTATATACATAAAAATACTCAAAAAGAAAATATAACAACAACAAAAAAATCTTCATTAAGAGACACATCTCATCGTGGTTTGTTATTACCATCCTTGAGTTCCAGATCCCAAATTTTTTAACGTACATCAAAATATTAAACCGTCCAAACAATTTAAAAAACAATATAAATCTGCGGTTGATATCTAACTCCAATATCTTGTTATAGAAAAATCAAATGATTCCTTCCGTGAATGCATGCGCATGTTATTAAATTCATAATTGATAAATAAAACAATTATTTTATAGAAAAGAGTTGGCTGGATTAGGCGGGATCCATGTGAGACGAGAACCAAGGAGGGAACTCGATGGAGTAATTAATAATTATTTTATACTCTAAGTAAAAAGAAACATGATATCGAGTACAATACTTAACAGTAACTACAGACACGATAGTTGCTCTAATTGTCCTAAATTATATTAAAAAGGTAGATTTTCTTAGCGTTCCAAAGTTTGAATCTGCAGGTCAACATCTGGATTTTCAATAGGACATCATATACATTATTGTCTGTTCATTCTGTACTAACGATGTTTTTGTATCTAATTATATTAGTATATTTTTGTAGGAGACAATTATGAGGATTGCTTCAGTTTTAAAAACTATTTCCCCATATCATTAGTCATTTTTTTCAATTATACAATTTTGTAATAAATAAAGTGACGAAATTATCTTTTTTAAAAACGAAAAAACCAAATGTCATTTTTCATTCTTAGTTTAGTTATAATGTTTTTGTTTAAGTTTTTTTTTTTTGTCTACTTTTGTCTTCCAACTAGTGGTTTACAATAGATAACAACATGACAAGAAAGAACAAAATAACCAAAGAGATAAAAGCCAAAGTCGGGCGAAAAACGATAAAATCCCGGAGTTAACAGGCCATTACAGGCAGTTCGTTAGAAAACCAACAGAAAAGGCTTAACTAATTACGAAGGCGCGAGCTGAAGCAGCAGACGGAAACCAACCACCGAGACCTGAACAAATGCCAAACTGAAGACCTTGAGAAACTAAGAAGCTGCGGAAGCACCTGGATACCAGGACGAACTGAGGCTACGCCAGGAAGAGACTGACGGTCCACCACTAGAAACACCTAACTCCTTGGCAAGAGGGAGCAACAGCTCACTGGAAGACTCAACGATCGAGGAACAGGACAAATAATGACCCGAGCAGCAACACTAGGAGACCTAAAACGCTTGACCGACTGAAAAGGCCTAGAGGCGATCGAGAGCCTAGTAAAGCCGGAACCCAGGGGATCGACCATTAAAACCACTGCAGGAGCTTGAAACCAAACCAGAGAATCTGAGCGTCGAAGCGAGAGCGAAGGGAGAGGAGCAGATCTGGCCGAAAATTCCCGGTGAAGACCATAGGCTATCCATCCCAGTCATTCTCTTCGATCAGCAAACACCTCGAGCACACGGAAACATACCATAGTGAAAAGCAAAACACCACAAGACCAAAAAAAGAAGAAACCACGCCAGGCTAACTGCTAAATACTAACCTAAAACATCACCAAATACTAAAGCCGAGCTAACTAAAACTTACGAGCGAGAACCCAGAAACAACAACTAAAAGCTTACAAACTAACCTACATCAAAAAACATATTGCAATAAAACACCAACAACCAAAAAACCAACCAAAACAAAGACCGAAGCTAAAGCGAGCTCTCCCCTAACAGCCCAAAGGACAGAACCATCACAACCCTTTCCTACCTTTGATCGGCACAGATCCCTAAACCGACCACGAGACAGAACCCTCATGAACCGACCAAACTGTGCCCAGCAAAACCTCCACCGGCAACCCAACAGCAAGATCTCACAGGAGCCACAACCTACTAAGACCCACATGAAGCTCAGTTGTATGAAGGAAGAGTGAAGCGGAGGCCAGACACATATGCTCCAAGAATCGCGACAGAAGCACTTCGACCAGAAGGGAGGCGAACGTAGGAAACCACAACCGACAACCAACAGCCCGGAACTGCCTTTCCAGTGGCTCCACTGCTTGCCAGATCCAAAGCCCAGCGCCCACTTTGCCGAGGACCAGGAGAAGCGGACACTACAGAAAAAAAACAGAGAAAACCAAAACCGAAGAAAAAAACTAAAACGCATAAAGAAAAGCGAGAAGGACCGGCAGCGACGCTAAGAGAGCCGCCGACCGCCAGTCAGATATGGGAACGATGAAGAAACAACTAGGATTGAGGAGGGAGAGAAAATGGGGTTTTTTTTACGGTCTCCATTTTTTTCTTTTCTTTCTTGTCTCCTCTCTTTGTTTTTTTACTAGAACGAACAATGGCAACGAAAAAGACTCGATGGATCATCTATGCCAAGCAAAAAGACGCCAAGTTCCATGCCGATTTTCCGAGAAGTAAAACCCAACTCCCACGGCCTAGCATCTTCCTCCGATTTCGTCACTTCGACCAATCTAGCACGAAGCACCTTTTTTGTTTAAATGTGAATATATTAGATCTTTTTGAAATAAATGTGTTTTAAATTAGATTATTATTTTTCTACCCCAATTTAGCTTTTTATAAAGAATTCATCTTCGCTTTATTTAACAATTTGATTGTACTATATGAGATCAATGGAAAACAAATCAAGAGAAAATAAAATGATAATTATTTACCGCATATTTAGGACTGGCCCAATCATACTAGAAGCTCTGATCCAAATCAAATTTTTGTGCTTTTTAGTGAAGAGTAAAAGAAAAACTCTGGACTTTTTTAGTAACAAAAAAAAACTATGCCCTAATCCATGGCTTACAAGACTTATGCCATGGGTTGAACTTGAGCATATCAAATAATATTTTGAAAATAGACGAATAATTGAATAACTAAAGACATGGGTGGCATATATGAATAACATTTTCTATTATTGTTATACCTAAACAATTAAGCATTTTAAAAACGAAAATCGTTTAAAAATCCAGTCAATTGACAAAATAGCACACACAAAAATGCATTTGGATTAAGGGGTTGTTCGTTTCCTTATCTGGATACTGCATCTAGATACTTCATCCATATACATTTTCCTGATGCAGTTACCAGATGATGTTCGTTTCTGTTTTCGATTTTGTATCTTGATATTGCATCTAGATACAATCATGTTTGTTTGTGTATTTGCATTGGTATCTAGATACATTTAAATAATAAATTAATCAAATTACTAAAATGACATTTTTGGCGGGAAAACGTGTGTCCACATTTTTTGGCGGGAAAACGTGTTTCCACATTTTTTGTGAGAAAACGCGTTTCAACGTTTTTTTCGAGAAAACACGTTTTAAACTGGAGAACGAGTTTTCGCATTTTCGTGTTTTCGGTGGGAGAACGGGTTTTCGCGTTTTTGGCAGGAAAATGAGTTTTCGCGTTTTTGGCAGGAAAACGTGGAAACGCGTTTTTGGCAGGAAAACGCGGAAACACGTTTTTAACGGGAAACGGGTTTCCGCGTTTTTGCGACAAAATGTGTTTCCGCGTTTTTAACGGGAAAACGGATTTCCGCGTTTTTAGCGGGAAAATGTGTTTTCGCGTTCTGGGGGGGGGGGAATGCGTTTACGCACTTTTGGCGAGAAAACGTGTTTCTGCGTTTTGGCGAGAAAACGTGTTTTTGCGTTTTTGGCGAGAAAACGTGTTTCTGCGTTTTTGGCGA
>OVAV01000689.1:0-16465 GCA_900406375.1 Iberis amara | reverse complement strand
TTTTACATTTTAGTCTCTTATGCTTCTTTTTAGTTTTATGTCTTTTTAGTTCCTGCATGCTTCGTTTTACTTAGGACTTGTTAGCAAAACAACCCTTTTTTATATTTGGCTTGACTTAAGAGAGCTCATTGCATCTTGATTGCTAACACATTTCCCATTATGGATTGACACCTTACATACTACAACGTAAGGGTTTGATAACCCTGGAGACCTAAAAACCTCTCTCTCCATGTTTATTAAGTATCTATATCCTCCAATCTATCTCCACCTCGACTTCGTCTGCTTCCATTGGAACTTCGTCTTTTTCGACGTCCTTAGGGTCCAGATTTGCGTTGTATTCTTCAATCGTTTCTTGTATGACGCAAGTAGCCTTGGGGATGGAGATGCTGGGTTTATTGATGGTTTCAACTAGTATGACCCTAGTTGTTTGAGGGTCGGTAGTTGATGCTAGGGCGGCCAAAGCGTCAGCAGGTGTGTTTTCACCCTTGGGGATTTTGATCAGATCAAACTCCACGAATTCTTTAGAGAGATTTTTTACCACGTCCAGATATGCTTCCATTCTATCATCCCTTATCTCGTATTTGTCGCTCAATTAATTTGCAACCAGCTGGGAATCGCAGTAGGCGTTGACTCGTTTTGTCCTGATTCCAGCTACCATGCGCAGACTGGCAATCATCGCTTCGTACTCGGCCTCATTGTTTTGAGCTTGCCCTGTCTACGTATAAGGACCACCTCTCATCATTGGGTTTTGACGTGGTATCCATCTCAGAAGGTTGTTCTATCAGGAAATCCGCTAGGACTTGGGACTTCACGCAAGTCCTGCTTTTGAATTCTATGTCGTGCTCGTTGAGTTCCATTGCCCATTTGCAAAGTCTCCCCGAATGGTTGGGACTGTGTAATATCGTCCGCAGGGGTTGGTTTGAATATACGACTATTGAATGCGATCGGAAGTAGGACCGCAATTTCCTTGCTGAGTGTACCACCGTGAGAGCCAGCTTCTCTATCGTAGGGTATCTCGTCTCCGCGTCGTCTAGAATTTTGCTGAGGTAGAAGATTGGTTTTATGGTTGCCTAGTTCCTCGCGTACGAGGACCAAGCTGATTGCGTATGGCGATACTGTAATGTAGAGGAATAGGGTTTCTCCCTCTTGCGGTTTTGACAGGACGGGATGCGTCATCATGTAGGTTTTCAAGTCTCTGGACGCTAGCTCGTATTCTTCATCCAAAATGAATTTTTTATTCCCCTTGAGTAGGTTGTAGAATAGAAGACATTTGTTTGTCGACTTAGATATGAATCTAGTCAAGGCTGCTATGCGGCCGGTTAGCCGTTGTACTTCTCTTGTGTTTTCAGGTGATGACATTCTTAGCAAGGCGTTAATTTGCTTGGGGTTGGCTTCTATGCCTCTCTTGGTTACCAAGTAACCTAAAAGTTCCCCTGAGGTCACTGCGAAAGTGCACTTGGCTGGGTTCAGCTTCATCCTGTAGGTGTTCAGTATTTGGAAACAGGTGCGCAGGTGGCCCACATGGTCGTCTTCGTCGGAAGACTTGACAAGCATGTCGTCTATGTAGACCTCCATCATCTCTGTTCCGAGAATATCTTATTGACCAGGCGTTGGTAAGTGGTGCCAGCATTTTTTAGTCCGAAGGGCATCACCTTATAGCAATAAATTCCTCTGTCCGTGGTGAAAGCTGTTTTCTCCCTATCGTCTAGGTGCATAAGTATTTGGTTGTAGCCAGAGAAGGCATCCATAAATGAGAGTAGTTTGTACCCGGCTGTCGCCACGACCAACTGATCTATGTTTGGTAATGGGAAACTGTCTTTGGGACATGCTTTGTTTAGGTCAGTAAAGTCGATGCATACTCTCCATTTCCCGTTCTTTTTCTTGACCACTACAGGGTTCGCTAACCACTCCGGATACTTCACCTCGGTGATCGACCCTGCGCCCAACAGCCTTTCCACCTCGTATCGGACTGCCTGGGCTCGCTCGGCCCCTATCTTGCGCTTTTTCTGCTTAACTGGTTTATAAATCGGGTCGGCGTTCAGCTCATGGAACATGATATCTAAGCTTATTCCGAGCATGTCTGTCATGTTCCAGGCGAAGGTGTGCTTATTTTCTTTGAGGAGATGGATTAGCTCCTCTTTTATGTCCTTTCGTAGCTTTGAACCTATTCCAATACAGCGTTCTGGGTGTCCTGGGTAAATGCAATATTGCGTTACTTCATCGCGCCTAGGTTCCTCGTATACCGGCTCCGCAGATGGGGTTGGGTCCCCGATCTGTAATTGCTATAAAGCCCCTTCCCTAAGCTTGAGCTCAGCCAGGTAGCAGGCTCGGATTGATCTTTGACTCCCTTAGATCGTTTTAATTCCCTCCTTGGTAGGGAATTTGACGCACTGATGGTAAGTGGAAGGGACGGCCTTCATTGCGTTTAGTCAGGGCGTCCCTAGAATCGCGTTTCATATCGTTGGTCTGTCGATTACCGTGAATTCGATCATCCTTGACACTCCTGCTGCGTGCATAAGAAACTTGATCGTTCCGATCATCATGGAAGTCTCGCTTGTGAAACATGTTAATGGCGTAGGCGGTCCTTCGATCCGCGATAGGTCTATGTCCATTTTCATTAGTGTCTCTTTGAAAATCAGATCTATGGAGCTCCCAGTATCTATGAGTACCCTTGCGATCTCGTATTCTTCAAGGATGAGGTCGATGACTAACGGGTCGGCGTGAGGAACGTCGAGCCTCGTGGTATCCATCTCGTTGAACGCTATAGGTTCTCCTACCTCATGGGGCTTGATCTACCATTTCTCACACGAGGCCGCCTTGAGTCCATAAGCTTTAATTGCCGTTACAGAATTCAGACCAAATTGATGGTTTCCCATAATCATGTTAATCCGCTTCTTGAATGGTGGGGTTAGTGCCATCTGAGGTAGTTCTTCCCGAGTCCGTTTCGGAGGATTAGTTTCTTCACTTTACCCGTCTGCTTCCTACTGGGAACATGCCGCCTTTGCTTTACTAGGCTCCACTGACTCCCCAGATTGGTATTTGCTAAAAAGGAAGGATTTGAAGCTTCTGCATTCCTCAGTGATGTGGTCGTCCTGGTTGTGGTAATCGTAGTGTCTTTTAACATTCCCTTGCTCCTCAGGTCGTTTCCATTGGTTCCAGGTCCGCTCTTAGGTTTCCCGGCAAAAAGGGTTTGGTTCCCTGTTGGAGAATTGCGTCTTGGGGCTGCTCCCTGGCTTGCTGGGTTTTTTTCGCGGCCTCTTTTCCGCATTTCAATCAAGTCTTCTTCTATTCGTGTGAATACTTTCCCCTTGTGCAGCGCGTCGTCGATCGTAGCTGGAAGGTTCAATATCATATCCTTTCGGAATTCAAACTCTCTCCAGACCGCGTTCTTGAGGGCAGCGATGGCAGCATTATCAGTGACCACTACTCGCGATATTACTTCTTTAAATCTGTCGATGAATTATCGGAGGGGCTCGTTCGGACCCTGAGTCATGCTCCACATATCTGCGTTTGAGATATCTCTTTCGATATATACCAAATAATGCTTCAGAAACATCAAGCTCATCTGGTTAAAGCTGTGGATTTAGCCCTCAGGTAGTCGCGAGAACTAGGTGAGTACTGGTCCCTGAAGGTGTTCGCTGAAAAGTAGGCAATACCCTGCGTCCTTTTCGTATTTATCAAATTGCGCTCGCTCGACTGTGATTCGGAAGGCGGTTACGTATGCGCTGGGATCCGTCTTTCCTTCATAGAAGGGATTTTGAGTTTCCTTGGTTTCCGCACCCTAGCGTTTTTATATGTGGGGCATACGGGCTACGGAGCGTTTCCTCCATCAATCGGTCTAGCTCGGGCGCTGAGCTAATGGCCTGGTGAACCTTTGAGTTCATCTGTTGGACGGCCTCCTGAAGGGAGTTTTTCATCTCCTGGATTTCCCTGATCGAATGTTGAGGCCGCTTATTAGATCGTGAAGGCGGGGTGCGAGTATCTTCCTCATACCTATCAGGTTCCTCCTCGGAGTTTTTGGATAGGTTGATTCGGTCTCTCTCATCATCTAAGGCCTCAGGACTCACAGTGCGACTTGGCTGTTCAGGGTCGTCATCGGATTGGTCGCCTTTCGAGTTGGATTGTTCCCCTTCGAGGTCGCCATTTGGTGGGGTTTCTGTGGCGTTAGAGCGGCTTTCATGCGTCCTAACCGAGCGGGCGGTTGGAGTGAAACGCAATCTCCTGGAATGTTTCCCGGAGATAGGATATCATCGAGAGGAGGTCCTGGTCGGACGCTGTTGCGGAGAGGCTGCCCGGTTGAGGCGNNNTTGGTTTGTTCTGCGGACTCCTTCACCATTTGGTCGAGCCGGTCAAGTAAAGACTTGTTCAGGGCATCTTGTATCTCCAGTCTCTCTGACATGGGCTCACGGATTGGCGGAGCGCCTAGATTGTGCTAGCGTATCCATCTGGTTGCGTCGATGTGTTGTCGGCCATGATAGTGTTGGATCTGGCTGCGGTTTTCCTTCTGCATTAAAGAACTCTTACCTCCCCACAGACGGCGCCAATTTGTGGACGCTATAATCCACAAGATGATTTTGTCAACTTGATCTCAATGAGGAGTTCGATAATTCTTGTTTAATAAGGAAAAAAGCGCAACACAAACTAATGTAAAAGTGGATTTTATTGATTTGGATGAGGTTGAATACACTTATGATTGAACTACAAATGATCAAAAGAATAATGTTAGAAAATTGGCCAAAGATCCCCCTTTTCGTTCTTCTCCTTTCTCTTATATTGTTCCAATCCAGCTCCGGTTGTTCCGACAGTTACCTTCCCTCTTCTCCTACTATCTCGGCGCATCCCCAAAAACTCGAAACTGCTTGGATCTGGTCACTACGTGCTTGGGCTGCGCTCATACCCGCCTCGGTTCAACTGCGCGTTGGGTATCCAATTGTCCTTTTAATGTACTCAGGTAGACAGCTCTCTAAGTCAATCCCTTCGTGCTCAATATATACTTAGTCAACTTAGGAGGTTGTACTAGCTAAGGCGAAATTCTATTGAGGGGGTTTTGACACCAACAGTGAGGAACCATAGGTGTTACATACAAAAAAATCAATAAAAATAAATTTAAAACGAATCGAGTATTTTGTTGAAAAATTAACACAGTTTCAAGAAAATCTAACTATAAATAAACCATTAACCAAACCATTAAACATAAGCATTTTTCTAAATATCATCAAACAAAATCGATTCATAATTGTGTATTTACCTTCATTAAACGAATTGAGGCACGAGTGATAAGAAAAATCAGAATTTGACTACCACAAAATATAAAGACGTATGAAAAAAAAATTAATTTGATAGATTATTAAAAGTTTAGTAGATTTACATTGATTAAAGGTATGAAGTCAAGAGTGCTAACCTAAATATGAAATCTGACTGCAAAAAATAACTATACAAAAAAATGTCAAGAACATTATAGAATAAAAAAAAATTAATATTGATACATAAATTTATAGAGAATAAATTTTAAAAGGCGAAAATAATTGTAAAAAGTGAAATAACTATATTATGATATTGAATGCTCTAATTGTTCATTGGACTTGCTATATATATATAGATTTGAACAATTATGTTTGTTCGTAGATTTTTTTTAAAATAGATAAAATTTTTAATTTAAAAGATAAATTTATAATGGAATATTCTAGAGATATAATTAATGTTGTTATGATTTATTAAAAAAAATTATATATTAATGTTGATAAGATTCCCTTATGGGATATTTAGGAAACTAATCAAAGTTCAAATCATATCTTAATTTAAAATTTAAATATTTTAAATGATAATACGATTATGGAAAAATATTATATACTAATGTTAATAAGATTGCTTAATAGGAGTTTTGAGAAACTAATTAAACTTATCAAATTTTAATTTACAGTTTGAAGATTCTTAAATTTAAATATTTCGTATTTAAGAAACAAAAAAATATTTAAATAAGAGATTGTTAAAATTACGTTTAAATTTATCTAAATACAATTTTAGCTATTTTATCTAAATACGTTTAAAAGAGTCAATAATTTTTAAAAAGTCAGTTAAATATCTAAGTTTTAGTATGGAAGTTTATTTTAGATAGATAATATTTTTAACTGAAAAGATAAACTTACAATGAAATATTCTAGAGATACATTAAAAATTAATGTTGTTACGATTTATGGAAAACATTATATACTAATGTTAATAAGATTCCCTAATCGGATATTTAGGAAACTAATCAAATTTCAATATCTTAATTTAAAGTCAACTACCATTTTTAATATTTAAGTTTTCATATTTAGCTACAAATAAGCTAACTACCATTTTTAAAATTTAATTTCTTCAAATTTTTAGAAAGATATAGAAAATTATAATTTAAATAATATTATCTGATTGATAATTCTAAATCACCATAAATTTAAAAATATATCAAATTTTTACTTTAATAAATCTATTTAATAATTATTATTTAGAGTTAAAAAAAATGTTAGATACAAATGTAATATAAAAGCAAAAATATTCATAATCGGATTGTTAGAAAAGATTCAAAAATATTCCTTCTATTTTTAATTATAAGATATTTTAGAGGTTTCACATATATTAAAAAATAATAAATTTATCACCTTAACTGTAACATTTTTATCTCAAACCAATTTTTCATAACTTTAAGCCAATAACAATTCAATATATTCATTGTTATCAATCAACATTGGTTCATTTAATAACAAATTTGCATTGAAAATTTAAAACATCCTTTAATCTGAAACAAAAAATGTAAGAAAATCTTATAATAAAAAACAGAGGGTGTAAATTATGTAAATGTACTTAAGAAGGAAATGATATTGGAGAAAAGCTAAATACTCTAGAAAAAAAATTTAATGTGGATCAAACCCACATCCTATGATAAATGCAGACATGTCCTTGCGAGTTGAACCAAGTCGTTTTTACTTGTCATCATATCAATTCGATTCATTTTTAATGGAAAATCTTTTTCGGGCCAAACTCGATCTGTTTTAGGATCCGAGCGTTTTTAAACCGGGTCAAACAAAAATTTTCTTCAAAAGAGACGTTTTTAGGAATCGAACTCATGACCAAAAAGACAAATTGAAAATTTTAGTCGATTATAACTTTCTGAATTATTTTTTTTATATATTCTTTGTAAATTTTATTTTAATGGCATTTTCTGTAAGTATTTGCTTTATTTTTACTTCTCCAAATTTGTACTAGTAAAGATTTAGAATCATACACAAGAGGTGAATTAATCTCTACATACGACCGTTCCAAAATGGATTAAGAATTTTGATTAAATGAACCCAACACCAGAACTGTTGTTAAAAAAAAAAGACAGCCTCTAAGTCGGAAGTCTCTCTTACAAAGCTCTCCAAGAGTCGAACTTTTACCAGTTTCGTGCTAAGGAATTTCTCAGTACGAAATCCACTTAAAAGTCTTTCCCAAGTTTTATCTTTTGTTCGATCGATTAATCATGCTACATTTCTGATAAGCCAGAGAAACCCTTTTTCAGATTTTTTGATGTGAGAATTCGTCAGGCAAGCTATGCTTTGATCTCCAATGGCCACAGCGACTCTATCCTTGGTGCAACCTTGTAGCATGGTACTCGCCTCTATTTTATGAATTGATTGTTCGTATTTCCGCTGATGTGAGTTTTTTGTTCTTTCTCAGTGTTTCGCTGGTAGACGATTGAGAAGTGTGATTGTGAGAGGAAACTGGAATAGAACTAGGTACCTTCTTTTTGATACTATCATCACTTTCTCTGATTTTATGTTGTTTAATCTATATCTAAGATTGTTCTGTAATGTAGGTTGAGTAATTTCTTCTTCTCCAATGTCTGGAACATATCTTATCGGTCAAACCATAAATTTCCAGACAATCTACTTGAACAACTTGACAAATCTGCAACTGCTAGGCTTGAAAATCAATCCAAGTTGATAAGTAAGGTAAATTGCAGTCCAATTTGTGTTCATATTTCTTTTATGCATCTCAAATGATTGTGATTCCTTAACCTACTACACAGGTTGCAGCTTTGATGGCATATGATAATGTTGATGATTTAATTGATAAGAAATCTGATGAGCAAGTTAAAGAAGATCTTGTTTTGGCTTGTAAGAGATTCCCTTCAATCATTCTTGGTGATTCTCTTCCACTCGAATTATACAGCAACAACAAATCCCCCGAGGAGTTGAGAGGCGTAACCGAGAACAGTTTCCTTCCCACTCCAATGCATGTAGGATGGCTTGATCCAGACAATCTTACCAGAACATTATCTTCCTTCTGTCCAGAGCTTCCGAATGTTGATTCTTCTGATCTCAGAGAAGAAGTGCAAACTGCAACATCTGAAGTTGAAACAACCTCTGATGATTTTGCAGCTCACCTTTACCTTAGTTGTAGCATAGGTACTATGCCTTGGTTAAGTAAGAGGCACAGTAATCAGCTAGACAGCTGTGGCTTTCACACGGTACACATTTTGATGAATCCTTAAGAGCAAAAGCTTCTTTTTTATGATGAGAGGTTTTAACCCAGTTTTCAAACTGTCTTCCAATGCAGATCAAGAAACTATTGCATCATTTTCCACGAACCTATGCAGATTTGCAGAATGCACAGGTTGATATTGAAGATGGACAGTACTTGATATTTGTTGGGAAAATCTTATCTTCCAAGTGAGTATTTTTGTTCTGAAATCATTCTCAAACAGACTAAAAATGATCGTAGTCAAGAAAACATCTCTGTTTCTTTGTTGAACATGTCTCAATTCAGCAACCTTATGTACTGATTGAGTTAAGCCACATATACACGTTTTTGAAATTTGATTAAAACACGGTGTGATATACAATATGCAGGGGAGTTAGAGCTAGCTCTTCATTTTCATTTCTCGAGGTTATTGTCAGCTGTGAAATCTCAGGCAGAGACAGAACTCCAGAGAATCAGAGTTATAATGGTGATAATAAAGCAGGAAGAGTAATTTATTTGCATCTGAAGAAATTTTTCCGTGGTACTCGGTTTGCCTGGCAACCCTTTCTTAATAGTATTCAAGGGAAACATACTGTCGGGGACCTTGTATGCGTTAGCGGGAAGGTAACTCCTTTGGTTTGGCAATGGTGCTAGTTTAAGAATCTGTTGGTAAATCTCTTCTCAATGTAGGTGAAGGCATTGCGTGGGGAAGATCATTTTGAAATGAGGGAATACAATATTGATGTACTGAAAGATGAAGATGAATCATCTCATCAAGTCCAAGGGAGACCATATCCTATTTACCCTTCAAAAGGAGGGTTGAATCCCAAGTTCCTTGGCGATGTCATCTCCAGGTAATATATTGCATTATATGTTTCCGTAACTATAATGGAAAAGTAATTGAGACAACACTTTTTCTTTCTTAGGGCTCTACGGGTTCTCCCTGACAATATTGATCCGCTTCCAAGTGAAATCACTACAGTTTTTGGCCTACCATCTCTTCATGATGTAAGAGTCTTGTTTCCCTGTTAACTAATTCTTTAAATTCAACAACAAACTCAGTTTTGCCTTGCTGTAAATATAGGCCTATGTTGGTATTCACGAGCCTAAGAATTTAGACGAGGCTGATCTAGCTCGCAAAAGGCTTATATTCGATGAGTTCTTTTATCTTCAGGTAAGTTGCTTCTAGAGTATAATAATTGTATTTTCAGAATCAGCATTCTTAGTCAAAAAAGCATTTAGTCCGTTGAATTTTGTTTTTCATACAGTTGGCACGCTTGTACCAAATGCTTCAAGCCCTGGGCACAAAAATAGAGAAAGATGTATTGCTGGAAAAGTTTAAAAGGCCGGTTCTTAATTCTGTTTATATCGAGGAATGGTCTACTCTCACAAAGAGTTTTCTTAAGGCTCTACCATATTTACTTACTCCTAGCCAACTAAGTGCTGCCTCAGAAATAATATGGGATCTAAAGCGTCCGGTTCCAATGAATCGGCTTTTGCAGGTAGTTTCGTCAGCTTAGTAGGCCTTTAACTATTGTACTAAACCATCAGAATTGGATTTAATGTATTGGTTTTCCATATAGGGTGATGTTGGATGCGGCAAAACAGTAGTCGCTTTTTTGGCATGTATGGAAGTCGTAGGATCGGGTTACCAGGCAGCTTTCATGGCACCTACAGAGTTACTTGCAATCCAACACTACGAACAGTTGCGTGATCTTCTGGAGAATATGGAAGGGGTAACAGCCAAGCCAATAATTGGGTTGCTCACAGGTTCAACCCCGGCAAAGCAGTCACGATTGATTCGTCAGGTAAATCTTGAAGCTAATATGTCTAGTGTTTTAAACAGTAAGCTTTTTTTTTCTTCTTATATAGCTGATATATGATAACAGGATCTTCAGAGTGGAGCTATATCTATTATAATTGGAACTCATAGTCTAATAGCTGAAAAGATAGAGTACTCTGCATTACGAATCGCAGTGGTTGATGAGCAGCAACGGTTTGGTGTAATCCAAAGAGGAAAATTTAACAGCAAGGTCAAACTTTTTTTTTAATTTCTTCACATAATTTCTTTAATTGCTATTTAAACTATCATGAATGAAGTTATGCTCCGTAGTGATCATCTGTTTTACGGGTGGGCATTTTAACCGAACCAACGAATTTAGTTCGGTTCGGATAATTTGGTTTATTTTGGCGATTTTTTTAATTTAGTTCGGTTTTTGGATCGGTTCGGCAACAACTTTATTAATAATATATTAACCGAACCGAACCAAACTTGCTAAAATTGACCGAATAAACCGAAAATTAACCAAAATTAAGATTTTTGAACCGAAAAAACCAACCTTTAAAATAAAAAAATCGAACCGAAATTATATTCGATTCANGGAAAAAAAAAAAAAAAAAAAAAATACCGAATGCCCACCCCTAATCTGTTTGTTGACCTTAATTGAACTTGTCTTTAGTTTCTATTCTTATTTGTGTGACTGTTGCAGTTATATGGGACACCAATGATGTCAAAAACGGGATCATCAGACTCTGATGATCCTTCTAAAGCTGATCTCAGTATGGCTCCTCATGTTCTTGCAATGTCAGCTACTCCTATCCCAAGATCACTTGCCTTAGCTTTATACGGAGATATTTCTTTGACACAAGTATGTAATAATAACCTTTCCATTTTACTTGTTCCATGTGTTAAAACCGTCTATAAGCATTGTTAGTGACTGTTCTTCAGATTACTGGTATGCCACTTGGAAGAATACCAGTTGAGACGCACATATTCGAGGGAAATGAGACTGGCTTCGAGGATGTCTACTCAGTAATAACCCTGACTATAAACTCCATATCTTTCCGTGACTCCCGGTAGTTAAACCTCTTATCTTCCGATTGACAGATGATGCTGAAAGAATTGGAGTCTGGAGGTAGAGTCTACCTTGTGTATCCTGTTATTGAACAATCAGAGCAACTTCCGCAGCTTCGTGCTGCTTCTGCTGAGCTTGAATTAATATCGAACAAGTTTCCAAACTACAACTGTGGACTATTACACGGAAGAATGAAGAGTGATGACAAAGAAGAAGCTCTAAACAAATTCAGAAGTGGGGAAACACAGATCCTTCTCTCTACTCAAGTGATAGAGATTGGTGTTGATGTTCCAGAAGCTTCAATGATGGTTGTCATGAACGCTGAAAGATTTGGAATTGCTCAATTACACCAACTCAGAGGACGTGTTGGTCGTGGAACTAGAAAATCGAAATGTTTATTGGTTGGAACAAGTGCCAATAGCCTTACGCGGTTGAATATGTTGGGGAAATCATCAGATGGGTTTTACTTAGCGAACATAGACCTTCTTCTACGTGGACCTGGTGATTTACTAGGGAAGAAACAGTCCGGGCACTTGCCGGAATTCCCGGTCACTAGGTTGGAAATAGACGGCAATATGTTACAGGAAGCTCACATAGCCGCTTTGGTAAACATTTCATTACATTCAAATGATTAACATCTATGTCGCTTGATAGTGAATTCATACTTTGACTTCGATGGATTGCGCAGAAAGTTCTAGGAGATTCTCATGACCTGGAGAAGTTTCCAGCATTGAAAGCTGAGCTTAGCATGAGGCAGCCACTTTGTCTTCTAGGCGACTAAAACGTTACAGAGGCCAATGTACATAGTACATACTTAGTATAGTATGAAATGTTGTAGTTTTATTAATCTTTTGGGGTCAATTTTCAGATTAAGACTTTATAAAATGGGTCATCTGAGCTATGTCCATGAAGGATTCATGTATAATATTTGGATGAAGAATGTTTTGAGTTGATTTTGTCGTCACACATGAATAGGACTTGAAGTAATGGGATCTATAAAAGTGAAAAATTAGTGGTCACTTTATACAAGTTTATAGGAGTATTTTGTGGAGTGTGAATTACTATAGAAAGTGGTAATAATAAGTGATTAGGAAATGGTGAGGAGGGCCCCACATAAAGAGAAGACAAAGAGACAAGTGGTGGCCCACAAAATGTTTCCTACCCAATCATCAAAGAATGGGACCCACTAACCTCATTGTCTCCTCCTTGTCCTTTCTCTTCTTCATGGAAACTTGAAGTGTTGGTAACTTGTTTCACATCTCATGGACATTGGACACTGCTTCTTCATGAATCATTGTGCGTCTTCTTGTCTCAATCTTTTACATTAACGACTTTGATTATCCCATCGAATCGAGTCTTCCCAATTGCGTTTATTTAGTGATCAAACATACTCTTAAAAAAGCTAAACATAATCAAGAGGTTCATCGTTTGAGACAAATGGATATGATGTATATTATATTCACATACTTTTTCTTGTCTATGTGCATGGCTATGATAGGTATAATTGGTGCTGGTCGGCAATATTTTTCATAATGATCAATTGAATTTTACATTCTTGATATTTTTATAATGATAGATTAGCATGGGAGGTGGGTTTTTATAAAGAGACAATCATGATGAGACAATGCTCTTGTTTAATTTGAACACTACAAAGACTAAAAGTTTTCACACATAACTATACCGGCTTTTTAACCCTTGTTTGTTCAACAATATTGGAAACACAATCCTTTACTTCTCCTAATGAATTTTCACTAATGTGTTTGTTTAACCTTTATAGTATTAATTTGTGCATTGTTTAGGAATTGAAATGGAAACCTTATGAGTAGCAAAAGTGAATGGATGGGTATGGATCCAAAGATCAGAAGAAAATGATTAAGAGACAAGACAAAAACTTTTTTTGACTTTAGAAGATAGTGATGTCGGAAGATAAATCTGTGTACGTCCCAAGACGAATGATTTGCTCATCGGAAGCTACAAAAGTTGTTTGTACAAACTGGGGATCATCTTTTCGTTTTCTTTATTAGTATTTTATATCTTCTTCATTCCAACTCTCAAACTATATGCTTCTTCCATTACATTAAAACCACACAATTATATGAATACTTTTAACCTATTAAACTTGAAAACTTAAACTCAAGTAGAGAATATTGCTTACACGTATATTTAACCATTTGATTAAAGTAACTTCTTTACATTGACTATTGATTTAAACTCTTTTACAATAACTTTTGGTGAACCATGTTATTTTCACAGAAATATAAAAGAACTAGACATGGATTGCGATCAACCACACGGAGAATATGGTTGGTGACTACACAAATATGGTCCGACATATAAAAAAGTATGTCTTATTACTATTAAAACGTAATGGAAACAATCATCATCATATACCAACAATAATAATCAGGCTTTACCAAATAAAGATACATGATGATAATCACTACCAATTTTATTTTTGCTGTTTCTTTATGTCATTCGTAATGTTTGTGTTATATATATCGTTGCTGTATATAATATATACATTTTTTCATGCCAAAATGATTACTATTTTATTTCGTTAACTTTTTATATATATTTATTTCCAGAACATGAGATATGAATAAGCGAATACTATATGATTGTCATAATCACCAAATTTGGATATACTAATATAATTATCGCGGAACCAAATAATTAATAAGCAGCCAGCTAAAGGAGCGTGTATGATTAAATTCACAAATTATTATATGGACAAAAATATGACTCATGCAAGTGACCAAGAATGCACCACAAGAAAGTCTTGACCGGTCTGGTATGTTCTCGTTTTTTTTAATAAAATGAACAATACGCGTAATATTATAACTTTCACATTCCTATATACTAGTACTAGATATATATTCACGTTATTACAAATAGACTTGCATACCTTAACACGCAAAATTATCTGATATGTAATTACTAATCAGCATAGAATCAATTGTTGCGTCGTCATACATGCAAAAAAAAAAAAAAAAAAAACGGAGCTCTAGCTCTGGTACTGGTAAAGGGCTCACGGCTGTGAGTTCTATCACTTGGGTTTGAATTCTGGCCACTGTCAATTAAAATGGTGTGAATTTCGACGGCTCTCATAGATATCCTCAGCGATTGCGGACGCTTTGGAACTAGTCGGAGTCTTGAAGGACTCCGAATACCAGTGTCATAAAGAAAAAAAAGGTTTCAAACTAGTTTAGTCTAACTAATTAACGAGTAAATGACTTTGAAATTGCGAGTGGAACGTTATATGTTACACTAATTAGCCGATGGACATTGACCCACAGTTATATAAGCTAGTATTTATTTATTGAATCTCGAAACATCATATATTCTTGTGTTGTAATATTAAATGCTTCGTCCCTAAACGGTACAAAAATTCAACAAACACAGTTAATGTTGTAGTTATGGTTCTTGAATATGCGTTTCTGTCTCAATAATTCCACCAGTTGGTATAATTTTCAGGTCTCAAAAATCAGCATCTTAATAATGATGAATGCATTAAAAAAATGTGACAAAAAATGCAAAAAAAATGAAACACACAATGTAAACTAAAAAGGTAATAAAGCAGTGGGAGATAATGGAATGTGGAGAAGCGTATAGAGTAAGAAGAGTTCAGGGTCTCAATCATTTTCACAAACTCAGCATTTGGACCGACTCAGGTTCCTAAGGAAAAAGATAAATTCATCAATATTTTTAAATTTGTAATAAAACAAAAGAAAGAGATAGAAGAATAGTAAATGCTAATTAATAAATCCCTATAAACAAACAGAAAACCTGCTGGTTAGTCTCCCGCACGGAGTCAGCAATTTACTCCGCCATCGATTTACTGTTTGACACGTGTCACTCATCCAACGACCTTTCTCATATACCTTTGACCGGCCGACTTCAGTCAAATGCCCTGAGATCTATGACTGATTTTAGCTTTTAACTCATCACAAAATTTTGAATAATCAATACTCATATACTAAATCATTATTCACTCTGTTCATTATATAAGATATTTTAGAAAATTATTTATGTTCCAAAATATAAGATGTTTTATATTTCCATACAAATTTTAAAGCTATTAAATAGTTCACATCCAATAATAAAATACCAGCTTTTTATTGTTGGTCAAGTATTTTTAATGTATAATATATAAAATATTTTTTTTTAAAAAACATAATTTTTTAATATGCGCGTTTTAACCAAAACATCTAATATTATGAAACCGAAAGAGTAATAAAATAATAACGTATAAGTAACTTCTTAACTGTTTCATAGGTTCATATACTATATGTTTAAACAATATTTCCTTTCTTCCATACTAAATACAAAGTTTCAAACTTTAATATTACTTTATTATAAATTTCAGTTTTATATCTTCAATGTTAATACTTAGTATTTTTTTTTTCTTTCTTATCTTACTTTTAATAATACAATTAACAATAAAATTTTAAATTAAATAATATGATGATAAAAATCAATATTTAAAAAAAAATTAATTTTATCATAAAAATATATTCTTAAGAACTTTAACAAAAACAAATATATATATATATATTTTTACAAGAAACCAACAAAATAAAGAAAAAATTCTTGAAGAAAAAGTATTAGTCAATAGAAAAAAATAAAAGATAGTTATTTTCATAAGTGAAAAACCTTAAACATACTTACAATGAAAAGAAAAAATGTGTTATATCAATAATTGGACCCACCTTAGGCATCTTAACATTTTCTCATGACATTTGGTTGGCTTAAGTCCCTTTTATGTATAAACTACTAATTAACCTAGACATGACAATAATATAGATACGCATATATACATATGATACTATGCAATATGGATTACGCATGCGTGCGTGTATATATATATATATACATATTTACCATATATTTATAAATATAAAGGCATTGCCACGCTTCAAGTTTGTCTCTTTAGTACTGAGTCTTCCTCCTAAACTTTACCTTTTCTTCTTCCTCCTCCTTAAAACCTTAAATTAATTAAATTAATGGCGATTTTACCAGAAAACTCTTCAAACTTGGATCTTTCTATCTCTGTTCCAGGCTTCTCTTCCTCTCCTCCCTCCGGTAAGCTACACACACACACATATATATATATATATATATATATATAT
>OVAV01000688.1:0-16469 GCA_900406375.1 Iberis amara | reverse complement strand
TTATTTTTCTATTTAAAAATAAAAGAAAAAGGTATTTTTTTATAAGGAGGCCTTATGAGCCTTTTTTTCTATCAAGAGGGACTTATGAGGCATTGATCCTACGGTTACTAACCGTGTAAGGCACCGTCAACTTTTATTTTTTAAATCGAAAATCAATTAAAAATTCATTAAAAATCCAAAAAAATTCAAAAAAATTCAAAAATCCAATAGATTATAAAAATTCAAAAAATCCATAAATTTAAAACTAAATCAAGAAAAGAAAGGAAAATAATTTATTTTTTATAAACATGTTTAAATTTCAAAAAATTGAGCAAAAAATAAAAAAATTCAAAAAATTTGTAAAAAATTCAAAATTTTCTTTATAATTTATAAATAATTAGAAATTTAGCAATACTTGTTCTTCGACTTGTTTTGTACGAGTATCACAAATTTTGATTTGTACTTTTATTTGTTTATACCAAGTATTTGGTCAATTTAGTATTGCGAGAAACTAAAATACTTGCAAGTATTTGTTAACTCTTGATACTTGTTTAATAAATAAAAATGAACGATTAAAAACCGATATGTATTTTTAAATATATATATATATATATAGGGAAAAAGGTTGAAAAAACCCTGAACTTCCCAATCGCGGAATTTTAAACCCTCAAATTTTAAGTGGTCCATTTAAAACATCAACTATCTGTCGGGTTCCGATTTAAACATATATTTTCGTTGACTTATCCAAATTAGACATGAGATTAGTCAACCGTTAACTGAGTTTAACGAAAGTTAAACGTTGACTTTTTTGGGGGTTAAAACGGTTTAGTCAACATAAAATACGTGTTTTAAATGGCTAAATTCAAAAATTTAGTGATTTAAATGGCTCTTTAAAAGTTCAGGATTTTTTAAAAGTTCAGTTTTAACCCCCAAAAAAGTCAACGTTAACTTCCGTTAAACTCAGTTCACGGTTGACTAATTCATGTCTAATTTGGATAAGTCAACGAAAATATATGTTTAAATCGGAACCCGGCAGATAGTTGATGTTTTAAATGGACCACTTAAAAGTTCAGAGTTTAAAGTTCCGCGATTGGGAAGTTCAGAGTTTTTTCAACTTTTTTCCCTATATATATATTACTGTAATTATGAACCTTTTTATTATAATTTTTAAAGAAATTTTGAAATTTTGAATTTTTTTGAATTTTTAAAATTTTTTTTTTTCAATTTTAGAAATTGAAACATGTTGTAAGGGAACCTACGAAGACATGTCGCGGAAGTGGAGCAGTTACGAGTTCTCAAGGAAACTTATCGACATAAGGATTTTGACAAAAAAAGCGTTTCCGTATCTTTTCCGCGTTTTTGGTAGAAAAACGCGTTTTCGCGTTTTTGGCAGGAAAACGTGTTTTCGCGTTTTTGGTGGTAAAACGTGTTTTCGCGTTTTTGGCGAAAAAACGCATTTTCGCGTTTTTGGCGAAAAAACTTGTTTTCGTGTTTTTGACGGGAAAACGTGTTCGCGTTTTTAGCGGGAAAACGTGTTCGCGTTTTTAGCTGGAAAACGCGTTTCCGTGTTATTTTGGGGAAACATGTTTTTTGCCTTTTTTCGCAGCAAAACGCGTTTCCATAATTTTTTCAATAAAACATTGTTCTGCATTTTTGCGGAAATACGTTTTCCGTGTTTTTTTTACGGAAAAACACGTTTTTCATTTTTTTGTTGAAAAATACATTTCCGTGTTTTTCGTGAGAAAACATGGCTTTCCGTTTTTTAACGAGAAAACGTGTTTGAGCATTTTGGCCTTAATAATGATATTTTAGAGATTTGAAAATTTTGGATGAGTTTAGGTTCATCTCAATCCTACCACTACAAAATTCATCAATAATAGCATCATTTTTTTCAACCTTAGCATTACTTTTTAAATGATCGATGTTTGAATTATAGAGTCATATTAGTAAATGATGCTAATCATTAGTTTTTTTTTCCCCTTCCTCTAACCTCAGTTAATTAAATGATGCTAATAAAGTGAAGTTAAATATTACTTTTTTGTAGTTATACATACAAACTCATCCAATATATCTAGTTAATTTTGAATACATTTTAGATTTGTATCTAGATGTAGTATCCAACTAAAGTACAAAATTTCAACTAAACAAACATCATCTTGCATTTGTAGCTAGATACTGCATCCAGATAAGGAAACGAACATGCCCTATATCTAAAAGGCGGTGCATTAAAGGCACACCTATAAGAATGTTACATTTTTCTTAGCTAGTGAGTTGACAAAGAAAAACATCGATACCAAGCACATAGAGTCCGCAGTAGGATTATTCTTAATTCATTGAAGCTTCTTCCAAAGAATTCGCTGATTTTCAGAGTAAAGTTCGCCAAACTAATTAGGGAGGACTTATCGTTGATACACGGTTTAACACCTAAACAAACTCGAGTTGAAAATTGAAATAAACTAAGGACTTGGCCAATAAAGCAAACAGAAGGTCTGCCCAAAGAGTTGGATCAAGGTGGGCCTGTTTAGTTTTTGTAGCGAGGTGGGCATGTTCAGTCGATACAGTGAGGTGAACTGAGATAATGAAGATAAGAATGAATTCCTCAAATTTTGGGATTCAAGATTTAGAAAATATTAGCAAATATTTATTTCTAAACACTATAAATAAAAGGATTTAGAAAAAGAAACCTTATTGAGAAAATTCCAACCTTCGCGTTAGAGTAGATTTGACCTGTATTCAGTTTAATCCAACAAAGATATTAGTAAAGATTTTAATGAACAAAACCCACAAGATCTACTTACTTTGACCAACTGTTAAATACAACAGCTCTCCAATAAAATTTAGGACTCTTTGCTAACATCCAATCCTGCCTACTATATGGTTCAAAAGAACTATTCTGCACAATAATATATTGATTTGTGACATGTGTGGGTAATATGTGTATTAGAAATATCCCATAGTAAGACATTTCTAACACTCTAATCACACATGTTTATTTGCATACAAAACTGTGTCTGGAGAAAATTGGTCTTTTTAAATTCACATCAAATTACCAATACTTGGTCTATGGTCTCTTAAAGCTAATCGGACAATTGACTATAGAAAAGAAATTAAAGAAAGTGAAAGTCTGGGCCCAGATGGCATCACTACATATATTATGAAATGTAGTGCAAGTGTAATTGGCTTAAGTGGAATATAATTGAGTAGAATGCATAATGTATTTGGATCCTACTAATCTTCAACCATTTATAAAACACATGAGGAAAATGATATACATATTCCTTCACACCTAACGGAATATATACTCACGAAATTTAAAATCTCTGTATAAAACGTTACATATAAGGGGAATTATTTTACCTAAGTTATAATTACAAATATATAAAAAATGTATAATAGGAGAATAAAACCAAAGATATGGTGGTTCATTACTTGATAAGTTACCAAAAAACTAGAGATTTTTCAAAAATTTCTATACAAAATATACATATATACCTATTTAACATGAGTCAATTGAACCACCATTCACCTATATGTAAGTCAGCCCATGGGTATGATATGTTTTCCCCAATTAAAATCTCTATATAAAATATTTTCCCCATTTTTATTGGAAAAAGTTTCACTAACAGTTACTTAGACTTGAAAAATAATATAAGGGTTTAGTGGGGAAAATATTCTATTACTTTCCGTCCCTAAAAAAGGATTAATTAAGTCATGACTCACAACTAATAAAATAAATGCTAGCTTTTGGGATGTATATAAAGGTATCGTTGCATTAGCTTTGGAAGCCAACTTAGTGTAAACACTTATAAATCAGATCAAACAAAACACACTCTTAAAATGTCTCTTCCACTTACCATTCTTTATCTGTGGGTCTTTTCAATATTGTCACCTTATTTCATCTCACTCACACGCTCCAAAGTTGCTCCACTTAATATTTCCCCACCAACCCTAAGGAATGCACCTAATAGACCGACGAAAAAAGTAGACGCCTCTTCTGACTCTAATATCAAAACTTATTACTATAATCAGAATCTCGACCACTTTACATTCACACCGGAAAGTTACAAGACGTTTCAACAAAGATATGTTATTGATTCCAAGTATTGGCCTGGTGCAAAAGCCAACACACCAATCTTGGCCTTTCTTGGAGAGGAATCGACGTTAGATACTGATTTGTCCGATATGGGATTTTTCTATGATAATGGTCCTCGTTTGAAAGCCCTCCTTGTAGCCATAGAGGTGTGTGCATATTTATATTAGTAGATTAAATTATATAAATTTATATATATATATATATATATGTACTATATGATGCAGCATCGGTTTTATGGAAAGTCTATACCATTTGGATTGGGACAAGAAGCATTTAAAAACGCGAGTACGTTGGGGTATTTGAACGCAGAACAAGCATTGGCCGATTACGCTGCGATTCTTTTGCACATTAAGGAGAAGTACAATGCCAAACACAACCCTATCATTGTCATAGGAGGATCCTATGGTGGAAGTATGTTCACCTTCACCTTCTAATTTAAACTAATCGATATATAATTAAGAGTACTTTTGTACATTAGATACTTTTTGTTTTTTATTTTGGAAAACAAAT
Source organism: Iberis amara (assembly GCA_900406375.1). Lineage (NCBI taxonomy): Eukaryota > Viridiplantae > Streptophyta > Magnoliopsida > Brassicales > Brassicaceae > Iberis > Iberis amara. The sequence goes on along the minus strand of OVAV01000688.1, from coordinate 11,887 downwards.
ACTTTTTTTAGTTTGGGATATAAGTACTTTTGTTTTCTCTTATTTGAAAATATGTATTAATTTTTGTTCATTCACACTAAACATTCATCATTTACATAAGCAATTCATCATTCACACAAACAATTCATCATTCACACAAAAAATTCACCATTCACACGAATAATTCACATTCATTATTCTCAAACAATTCATTATTCACAAAAATACTTAAATACAAAGATTTTTATAAAGTACCATTTTAGCAAATTATAAAAAATTTTAGTATCCTATTACCCAATTTTCTCTATATTTAACTTATTCCTCAAAGTTCCTCTCAATTTTTGATATGAAATATTTATATACTTATACATTTGTTTGGTTATATAAATAGCGGTAAAACATATTTTAGATAGTGTTTGGCTATAAAGATAACATATTTTATTTCGTTATTTTTATCTTTAATTAATATTTTTATTCTTTGTTTAACTAATGGAAAATAATGTAATATCTAACAAACAAAATATTTGTTTTAAAAAAGTTTTATAGAATAAAGTTTAGTTGACAGTTGACATAACTCAAACTTATGTGGCGTAATATAGTCTTTTATCTGAATTAAACACATTACTATCTATATAATGTGGCTCATTCTCGGTGCTAACTTTAAACAGCATTATAGAAATGAAAATAATAGTTTATATAATGATAGTTAATTATTTATCATTACATGGTACGAAAAGTGTTGGCGGCATGGTTCAGACTTAAGTATCCACACATAGCACTCGGGGCATTAGCATCTTCAGCTCCTCTTCTCTACTTCCAAGATACTCTTCCTAAATTTGGTTATTACTATATTGTCACCAAAGCTTTCAAGGTAATAATATTTATTCAATAATTATTTATTCAATTTTAGACCGTATGAACCTTTTTTGTTAATATCTCAGTTACCCTATTTCAATAATTTTGTTAAATTTTTTTTTCTTTTTTTGGTTTAAGCTTTAGATGTTTACTAATAGTCACCCCTTGTTTTATATTTTCCTAAATAATATTTCACAAGGAAACGAGTAAGAGATGTTATGAAAGGATCCGTAAGTCTTGGAATAAAATCGATAGAATTGCTGCTAAATCCAACGGTCTTTTGATCCTCAGCAAAAAATTTAAGACTTGCACGTAAGAAAATACTCTTTTTTTTCCTTCATATTCTTACAAATGCTCTGAATTAACCTACCCTTTATACTTAGTCTTTCTATAAAATGAATTTTCAGGCCATTGAGTCGTAGCTTCGATATCAAAGACTTTTTGGACTCTGTATACGCTGATGCAGCTCAGTTCAACAGGCAGTTCGACGACTACGGGGTGACGAACGTGTGCAATGCAATCAACGAGAACCCACCTAACCATAAAATTGATTTACTCGATCGAATTTTCGCGGGTATTGTGGCGTCAGTAGGCAACCTATCTTGTTATGATGTTAACTTGTTTTCACAGCCTACAAACAATTTCATCGCATGGAAATGGCAGGCATGTAAAATTTGAGTTATAATATTCACATTTTTTAAATTAAACACATATTAAAGCTCGAAATTTATTATCTTTATTAATCATTATATTAAACAAACATATAAAAATACTACATGAACAATCTATATATGAAAAGGGCTGCAGCGAGATAGTGATGCCAATAGGACATGACAAACAAGACTCGATGTTTCAAACGACGCCGTTCAATATGACCAAATACATCGACGACTGTGTATCATCTTTCGGTGTTTCTCCTCGGCCTCATTGGATTACGACATACTTCGGCATTCAAGTAGCTATCTTAATTAATTATCTAAAGTCATCATATTATAAATATTTTGATGAAATTAACTCACCAATTAACCCAAAAAAATTTATATATGCAGGATGTCAAGTTAATTCTCCGAAGATTTGGAAGCAACATCATTTTCTCTAATGGGTTAAAAGATCCTTACAGCGTTGGCGGGTAAATTTAAGTAATTTTTTTTAAGTTAACCAAAATTCACAATTAAATAACAACTTATAGTACTAGTTTATCACTAAGAAAAAAAAAAGAAAAAAAAAGTACTAGTTTATCACTTAATGCTGTCACATGATATTCATATTTTTAACTATATAACTAATTATATAGGTATATATATATATATATAATTCACTATACAATTTTTGAAAAATTATTGACTTTTTTATTAAAAAAATAATTAAAAAGAGTAGCTTTACTAATTTTATTCCACACACAATATAGTGTTAGAATAGGTTATTGGTCAATAGATAGTCAAATAGTATGAGTAAATAAATGTATAAAAGGTTTACGTGATTTCATATATTTCAGAGTTTTGGAGCATGTTTCAGATACTGTAGTCGCCATCAAAACAGTTAATGGTAATTTTCAGTTTTAGTCGAGCATTTTTCAACGATTCTGTTGAAAAGACTTTTCAGTCATTTTAGTATATATTAGATGAGCTTGAGTTTCTCTAATGTTATGAGCATGCAGGTACACATTGTCAAGACCTTAATTTGAAAAGCAAAGATGATCCGGAGTGGCTGGTTATGCAAAGGAAAAAAGAAATTAAAATAATAGAATCATGGATTGCAACATACCAAAAAGATCTAAGTGATCTTAACATACCCATCTAAGTTTGTGTTTTCTTCTTCTTTTATCACATTAAATTTGGGAAAAGAAATTGAAAATTAATAAAGATGATATAGATTAAAAATTGTAAAAGAGGTGGATGGAAAGACAAATTGAATTTAACTTTTCTTTTTTAAAAATATATGTGAATTATATTAAAAGAACTAGTGTTTTACAACCTAAACTTATCAGTATTAAATATGAATTATGATTTCAAAATTTCCTTAAAAATAATATTATGTGTTCAATATTTCTAGAAAATTTAAATGAATATATATTTAATATTAATGCGGTAATATATTTCAAATATTTTTTGTATATATGACTGTTTATTCTCTCTCCTTTCTCTCTTTTTTACACGTTTTTCTCCTTTACTTTTTTCTTCTTTTTTTTAATCTCTTTTCTCTTTCTTTATTTTTTTTTTTTTTCATCTCTTAAACTATTATGAAAATAATTTTTTTTACCCATTATATATATATATATATATATATATATATATATGAAGTATGTGAACGTTATTTACAGTTAAAGTCCACGATTTCATATTTACGATTTTTTTTGTCAACTTACAAAGATTATAAAGGAAATCACACTGAGAGAAATTGAACTTTAGATGTTTAAGCTATATGTAATATGACCTTGCCACTAGATTACTGATGCTTGACATATCTATATATAATTTTAAATAGTCACGATTTCATGTCTATTATTTTAAATTATCCAAATTGTTCCTTGTTTTTTTTTTAATTACAAAAGAGTTCATTTATGTCTCTAAACAAACGAAGCGAAACAGATTGAAGCAGAGATTAAAACAGAGATAGTACATATATCACTTTTGAGCGAAGGAATCATTTAGAAGCCAATGAAATTGAACCAGACTTGGAGATATGATAGATTCCTTGATTGCGAGGCAGTACTTCCACGATCTATAGTCATTACTTGAAGTGCAGAGCTTTTGAGACGGTCTAAGGAGGCGAGCTTAGCTTTAAGTAAGACATGGATTTCCTTGACTAGGTTCGCTACTGTTTTTGATCCAGCATTGTGTAATCTTCCATTGCGTTCTTTCCATAGTAGATAGGCTCCTGCATGAAACAAGAGTTTACAAATGACCGTAAGTTTTTTATGAGGAGGATTAACAATAGACCAATCACCAAAATTTAAAGAGGAAGAGGGTGGAGTTAATCTGGGATGCCGAAATAAGGTTGACCACAGCTCAGATGCGAAAGCGCAGTCATAGAACAAATGATTCTTGGTCTCTTGATGTGTTGAACAGAGCAAACAATTTGGATGTACTTGTAAGCCCCAACTTAACAACTTGTCTCTGGTGATTATTCTATCCTTGACCAATAACCAAATTAGGAATGCATGTTTTTGGATTCTTTGTGAGAACCACACTTCTTTAAACCAGGGGACAGATGGGGAGATATGAGACAAAGACAGTCTTGTAGCCGATGAAGAGAAGACGCCTGGAGGAGCTAACGGAGAACATCTCCAGAGAAACTGATCTGAAGACATTGTAAGACTGGAAGAGAGAGCTGGTGGTAGACATTGACGCAAGAGAGATGTGATTCTGTTTCTTGAATTAGTGACAGTCCATCTACCATTGATTATAGCTTGTGAGACCGTCGCTTTGAGGGGGATACCAGAGAATCGTGGGCCTAGGTCTCCAACGCAGTCCAAAAGAGGTCCCAATCCTGTCCAATCGTCGTGCCAAAATAATGCTTCATTACCAGAACCTATAGAGCAAAATAGATATGGACGCGCCAAAGTACGAAGCTTAACGAGCTTCTTCCAAATCCAACTTCCCGTTCTTGAAAGGTCGGCTAACCAAAAAATCTTGTCTTTTATTAGATTGGACCTTATACACGAAACCCAAAGAGAACCACCTCGTGTGTATAGAATCCAAATCAGCTTTAAACCATAAACTTTTCCGGTAACTTCAAGGTTAAGAAGGCCAAGTCCTCCCTCGAGCTTTGGTGTACAAACAATTGACCAAGCTACTTTTGCTCCATAAGTAGTTGAACAATCTCCTTTCCAGAGAAAGGCGGAACACATTTGATTTATCTTCTTGAAACAAGCTTTCGGAAGTGGGAAAATTGCCGCCCAGAAATTGGTTATTCCAAAGATAACAGAACGAATAAGTTCTATTCTCCCAGCGAATGAAATTCTTGAAGCTGGCCATGATGAAATTTTATTGTGAATCTTGTCTAAGAGTGGTTGGTAGTCTTCTTTTTTTAACTTGTGAGGCAACAGGGGAAGCCCAAGATAACGCATTGGTAAAGTTCCTGGAGAAAGACCCTTTGATCTTGCCAAGACCCGTGTAAGCTCTGTATTATTACCGTCCAAAAACAGATTAGATTTGCTCAAGTTAAGATTAAGGCCGGAGCCTAGATAGAAACGATTGAGTACTTCCAATATCGCTGAGAGAGAGGGTTCAGATCCATCAAAGAAAATAAGCAAATCATCCGCGAAGCTCAAGTGTGTAATTAGAGGAGCATTGCAATGGGGATGTGTTCCAAAGACTTGTGATCTAGCTGCCTTATCCAACTCTTTAGCAAGAATATCCATGGCTAAAACAAATAAGGAGGATGAGATAGGGTCACCTTGTCGAAGACCCTTTTTTCCGGGGAAATAACCAACCAATTCCCCATTGAGGACGATAGAATAGCTTGGAGTAGTTATACACTCCTCGATCCACGAGATGAATATTGTTAGTAATTCCAATGCCTTGAGAATATTTAGAATGAAATCCCAATTAACATTGTCATATGCCTTCATAAGATCAATTTGCAAACATCCTCTTGTTGTAGATGATGTCGTGTTAAAATCGGAAACAAGTTCTGTGGCAAGTAAAATATTCTCACACATTAATCTTCCTTTGATAAACCCAACTTGATTACCTTGGACCACCGAGGGAAGAAAGAGGCTGATCCTTGATGATAAAATTTTTGAGATAACTTTGTAGACGGTGTTACAACACGAGATCGGCCTGAATTCAGATAAAGTCTCAGTTCCTGGCACTTTCGGAATCAGAGCAATGGCCGTATCATTACATTGTTTCAAAGAGGCAGAATGCTGGAAAAAATCTGAGACAGCTTCTATGAAATTAGGTCCCAAAATGTCCCAACAACCTGTGAAGAATTCCGGCGTGAATCCATCCGGACCCGGAGCCTTATTCTTGGGTAGTGAGAATAATGTAGCTTTAATTTCCTGAGGGGATGGAAGCTTTGTAAGCGACTTAGCCAAAGATGTTCCACATTTGTAAGGATGAAGCTCCTGTATATTGTGAACTTGATATGGCACAATCGAATCATTGCGAGAACCTAATAGATTCTTGTAAAAAGTTAAGACCATTGATTTGATATGAGTATAATTAGAGATCATCTGTCCTTCCTGATTTTTTAATGAGAAAATTGCATTCCTCGATATGTTCTTCTTGATAGATCTGTGAAAGAAACCTGAGTTGGTATCTCCTTCTTGCAACCACCTTATACGTGATTTTTGTTTGAGAAAAGAGGATTCAGTGCTGGAAAAGTGAATCCAATTCTCTCTGCATTCTTTTTCTTGCAAAAACAAAGGCAATGATGGAGATGGAAGCAGTTGACGTTGAGCATGTTCTAATTCTTCAAATGCTAATTGCGTTCTATTCTGAATATTGCTGTAACATTGCTTGTTAATTGACTTACAATAGAACCTGGTAGATTTGAGGTTTTGATAAAGCCTGGCCATAGAGGACCCTGAAGATTGGAACGTGGACCATACTAAGTGTAGATGACTTTTAAAACCTGGATGAATGAGAAAAAAACTGAAGAACATAAAACGCGGGACTCTCCTCACTTCATCAGGTTGCAAGTAAATCAAACACGGCGAGTGGTCTGATGAGCCCGGTGCATCAAATAATGCATATGATTGAGGAAATTTTGACAACCAACCATCTGATACTAATGCCCGATCTAATTTTCTTGTTGAAGGAGATTCCGGATTATTGTTCTTCCATGTGTGGTGGCAACCTCTCATTGAAAGATCAAATAAGTTGGATGATAGAATGCAATTTTGAAAATCTTCAAGTCCCCGAGTATGTTGAGTTGCTGAAGTTGTTGAAAAAATTTCCTGAGCTGAGAGAACTTGATTGAAATCTCCAATCAAGATAAACGGAGAAGCTGCCACGGCCCGATGAGATGCGATTTGCTGAATGTCAGCCCATAAAGGCCTGCGCTCTACTACTCTATTTCTCGCATATACAAAGCCAACAGTGAAGGAGATTCCTGTTGCCGGATTATGAACACCACAAACAAGCAATTGATCACTTTTGAAGAATGTAATTACCGATAAAATAGGACTCCAAACCACTAAAATTCTTCCGTTCTGAGCTAAGTCCGAGTGGTTGCTATCAAATCTCCACCCGGGTGATATACTAGATACTATTTCTGCTAAACTCTCTTGCTTCAAATGTGTTTCCAAAAGGCCTCCTATGAGGGAGCGTGATCTCGATAACCAACGCTTAACCAAAAGTTGTCTGGGCTTGCCGTTTAGGCCCCTGATATTCCATGTAAAGCAATTCATATATACAAAAAAAGGGTGAGCATAATGCTCAATGAAGTCTAAGAGAGGAAGAGGTCCCGTCTGGAGACCTATCCCTCGAGATAGAACCTGATGAGAGTGAGGAACCTTTTAGAGACTTAGCAGAAGGTGCTCCGATGCGTAACTGTACCAGCTGGTCCCGAAGTTTCCTGCGTGTACGTTTCCTCTGCCTTGCAGATAAATGGTTGAGAGAGGTGTTTTCCTGTAACTTGTCTCTTAGCCTGAGGATTTCCTGAGCTTTGGAGACTATCTCATCCTCTGCATCAAACTGGGAAGTAGTGATTGAGGGGCCTTTTGCAGGGGAAATTGGAACTGAAGAAGCCTTTGGACGGGATCTTCGCACAACCTGTGTCCAAGGATGGGAAGATTCAGATGCTCTAGGGGACTCAGGGCGTGATTGAGCTTGCGTCGTAGAGTGATTGGGGACAGAATCTGATTGAGAACTTGGAACAACTGGAGGTTCCTTGACATCTTCTGTAACCTTAAGAATTTCTGAGGAAGTAGCGTCTTTAGCTGTAACTAGAGCAATTATTGCTGGACCATGAGGGTTAGAAATTGCAGGGGATTGTGTGTCCATAGGAGCTTGAAGAGACGGGTCATCATGTGCTGAAGCTAGTGGGCATCTAGGCCTGTAATGGCCGAATTCCTTACAGTTAACACAGAAAGGTGGGAGTCTTGGATACTCTGCCCTGATCAAAACCGAATTTCCCAATTTGTCTGAGACTTTAACTGCAGAGGGTCTTTCCTTCCTGAGATTGATGCGGATCTTGACTTTAGTAACGCCATTCGAATATGGAGGGAGACGTGATTTTTCAGTGTGAATAGGATCACCTATTCCTGAAGCTATGTTACTCAGACCTTCAATGGTATGCAGCTGAGGAGGAATACGTTGTCCTTGTCTACATGATTGTTTGTTTATGTTAATTATAATTTGTATTTCAAGTTCACGATTTTTTATAGTCCACAATTTTAAATCTTCCAATGCACGTTACCCACGAGTTCATACCCATAGTTATTTGACATTTGTTTATGTTACTCGAATCTCGTAAATATTATCTACTAGCTCATGTTTTCTCACAATAACCTTAAATAAATTTTTGGCTACAAATTCGAAAAATACAAACAAATTTAATTGGTCCATTAACGAAGTAATGACCTTTTTTGTCACATGTAATGACCTTGTTTACAAGCAAAAAGGGATTGAATTTTTAATATAAAACATAAATTTCAGAAAACGATATAATAAATAATAATGATCTTACGATAAATTGGTTAGTAACCCCGTAAATCAAAAATATAAAACCACAGTTCAATATGGAGAGTGCTTTTTTCTTCATAGTATGCAGAATACTTAAAAAAGATAAAGATTTTTTTATAATTTTTTTCTCATCTAGTTTATTACACCGTTGAAAAAATATTCAACATATGGATTTGTGACATATTCACACTTATATATACAGTTTATAGCACTGGCGGAGCCAGAAAATTATTTTATAAGAGTCATATGTAAAAAATAACGTAATATTTTTATTAAATAATTTATGAATAAAATAATTTCAATTTATTAAAAAATTGTTTTCACTAAAACTAATGCATAAAATATACACATGGGTGACTATTTTGATCTATTTTTTCTATCATCTAATCTTATCAAATACTGATATATAGAAAATAATTATTTTTTGTTCCATAACATATTTTGTTATCTTAATATATAGAATATATATATATATATATATATATATTAGTTAGAGTAATTCCAGAAATTGATTTCATATTTCAAAAATATCGTACACTTTCAGTGATTACAAAATACCATTAAAATGTTTTACTTCCAAAATTATCACAAACATTAAGATTAAATTTTAATAGATTCAAATTCAAAATTTTGGGTTTAACTTCACTAATTAGAGTTTAGATTTTTTTGTTTGAAGGGATTAAATTTTAGTTTTTGGGGTTTAGGATTTAAACTTAAAATTTTTAAACTATTTAAAATTTTTTTATATTTGTGGAATAAAAATATTTTTCATTAACAATTGAGAATATAGTATTTTGTAAACACAAACTAAAAATTGATATTTTTGATAAATATGGTATTTTTCATATATATAACAATGAAAACGAAAGAAAATTTAGAATCTTGAAATTTGTGGGGTCAAACAAAATTTTTTTAAAACTTATTAAACTGAATTAGAGAATATTAACTTTCATAGTTCATATCTTAATGAAAAAATAAAAAAATTAAGTGGGGTCAGCTAACACTAGGGCTGGGCGTTCGGATATCCGAACCCGATCGGGTTCAGATTTTTGGATTTTTGGATTTTTGACTATAGAATCCGTTCGGATATTTTAGGACTTCATATCAGATTTGGTTCGATTATCCTCAGGTTCGGTTCGGTTCGGGTTCGGGATCGAATTTTCGGGTATTTCGGATTTTTAGTTCGGTTTCGGATTTTTGGACTGAAATCATATATAAATATCCGAAATGATCCGAAATAACCCGAATAGATCACCAAAATATCCGTTAAATCAATGATAGAAATCAATACTTCGTCAACAATATCATAGATCATTCAAAATATTTCATATGTATAGTTTGATAATTTTTTGAATAATCATCTCCTGATGTTTTGGCCTGTAGATTTGTACAATAGTAACCACAAGTCTAAGAAATGTAACATTATCCAACTCCACGGTTTGATATTGCAACATAAGTAACCAACTTAAAAAGTATCACACTCGCCACCTTCGATTCACGGTTCGAAATTCATGACATAACCAATCACATCTCACAAGGCTTATAACCAAAAATATAAAGCATTAGCTATAAAGTACAAATTTCATATTCGAAATCGAACAAAGAAATTCAAGATACTACAAAAGCTAGATTAATCACTTCTCTACCATCATTGAAGAAACAAATCTTAGAAATGAAGCTAAACATAAAAAAATAATGACGAAAAAGAAAAACATACGGGAATTAGTCATGGATATATTAGAACTTTCATTTGGATTAGCCATGGAGATATCAGAACATGAGGACAATTTTTGTAAACATCATTAGGGTTATTGGGTTCGGTTATTTCAAATATCTGAAATCCATTCGGATATATCCGAACGGGTTCGGTTATCCGAACCAAATAATAACACTATCCATTCGGATATTTTATTCCATCCGAACCCAATTTTTCGGATCGGTTTTGGGTTCGGGTTCGAGTTTCGGATATTATGCCCACCCTTAGCTGACACCATTGTACATAACATGCGTCCGCCGCTGGTTTATATATAGACTTTTCCACTAATTATCAACTGAATTTGAACCATAAACTAATGACTTTTATGGAAATCATATATCAAAATATGTAAGATCTCTTATGGGATATATGTGTTGAGTTATGTTGAGTTATTACTTTGTAAGTCAAATATTATGTATATGGTCATTTCTGAATAAAATGAAAGATTGAGACATAATTAAGTATTGTGGAAAATTAATTTGGTGGTATCTATAGTAATTTCTATTTGATTATAGGTCAAATTAAAAATTAGTTATCATATAAATAGAGGGTTATGGTCTGCAAAATAATTTTAGCTGAAAATACATAAAACATCTGTTTATACTAGAGATCTAATGTCTCATAGTTTTTTTTTATTTACAAAATTCATTCCTAAATTCAGTTACCTAATATATAGATTTATTAAGTATACTTTTACGTATATTTTGTTTATGAGAAACGGGTATGAATTATGAAATCCCATCAAAAAATTATAAATGCTTAAATAACTGATAATATAGATTCATCAGGTATACTATTGGTTATAGATTATAAATGCTTGAGCATCACATGTGGTTTAATTATAGTGAGAGAGGGAAAGTGGTGTTGGCTTAGTGGCATTTATAAGTTTACATGAAGCATGTAGCTCTATCCCACCAAGAATTAAGTGCCCGCACCTATAATAGTTTAAGAATTGGTTATTGGACCGGTATGTTATGGCCCAAATGTTTAGAGAAAAAAAAAATCTAGTAAAGGAAAATATAAAAATATTAAGGTGAACATTAATTAGTCTGACAGCCCTAGTGAAACAATAACATTATCGTAGAAGTGTAGATAAATTTAATTAAAAAAAAAAAGAGTAATACTTTAGAAATGAATGCTAAGAAAAAGACATTGCATCCACTAAAAGCATGGAAGTTGGGAATATTTGTTGCAAACACCTTCACTGTCCCCATGCCCNACCTAAAAAATCAATCAAATAAAAACGGAGGGAGTATCATTTATCAACTTTTTTTATCTTTTTGATATGAGTGCATTAATTTCGTAAATCTCCAATTTCTTTCTATATGCCAATGTCATTGTTTGTGTTGATATTTCTATCGTTAATATATCCACGTATAGGCCAGATTTGTTTCTACTCTGAATCATTTAATCCATCTAGTAAGCATTTCTATTATGATAGACACTTTGTGAATAATGATGGACAAATTACCAACTTCTCCTTAAAATAAAATATGAACTTTTTATATAAAAAGAAAATATGAACTTTTTAAGACCGTGAGTTAAGATCAAATATTGGACGTCTTCTATCTGGTTCAAAGAACCTATTATGAAGAACACTTTTTGTGGGATTATTTATGAATTAGATCAAAAATGATTTCACTATTCTCAAAGATAGTATTAT
>OVAV01000686.1:0-16499 GCA_900406375.1 Iberis amara | reverse complement strand
AAGAGAGAGTGAGAGAGGGAAGAGAGTGAGAAGGGTAATATGGCATATACGATATATTATTGTGGGAGAGAGAGTGTTAGTCTAATAATATGTGTTATTTACTTAAATATAGGTTATGTTGTGGTTATGGGATGCAATTCCCCTTTTTATTTAGATATTTTTTGTGGATGCAATTTTGTTCTTTTTCAAATTTGTAAAATATCAAAACATATTTTTTAAAAACAACAAAATTATGTTTTTTTTTTTGCAAAATTAATAAACTACGTTTTCCGCCAAAACTACATATTCAATTATTTTGCAACACCATAAAAACGCGGATAAACATTTCATCATCGATAACGTATAACACATTTGGTTGCCAAATACACTAAAACGCATTTTCTCGCCAAAAATGAGAAACACGTTTTTCTTTCCAATGCAATATGAATTTAACATTTAGATTTTGTTTCTCAATGCACTTTTTTCTTTTTCAAATTCATGAAAATATTAAAATACATTTTTTCAAAAACCATAAAATAATGTGTTTTTTTTTGTGCTAAATTGATAAATTAAGTTTTTCCGCTAAAAATACGAAAACAATTTTTTCACATTATAAAAACACGAATACACATTTCTTCATCGAAAACGCACAACACATTTTGTTGTCAAATACGCTAAAACTCATTTTCTTGCCAAAAAATGCGAAACACATTTTATTTTCTCGCAAAAACTCAAAGACTCGTTTTCCCGCCAAAAATGCAGATACACGTCCCACCAAACATGAATTTCATATTTTTTGCAAAAAACTGTGTTTTTGGCAGGAAAAAATGCTTCCACGTTTGTAGCGGAAAACTGTGTTTCCTCATTTTTGAGGGAAAACATGCTTTTCTATTTTTTTCGAAAAACATGTTTCTATGTTTTTACAAGAAGATGTTTTCCGCGTTTTTTTTTTTTTTTTGCAAGAAAATGTATTTATCAGTTTTTTTACGAGAAAACGCATTTTGGTGTATTTGGCGTAAAAACGAGTATATGATTTTTTTGCGAGAAAACACGTTTACGCATTTTTAGCGGAAAAATGTGTTTTATCGTATTTGGCGGAAAAACGTATTTTCACATTTTTGGCGGAAAAACTGGCTTATGCGTTTTTGGCGGGGAAAAGCGTTTATGCATTTTTTGCGGAAAACAGATTTCCTAATTTTTGACGGGGAAAATGAGTTTCTAATGGAAAACATGTTTTCGTTTTTTTAGGAGAAAAATGTTTTACTTTTTTTGGCGGGAGAATGTGTTTTGTATTTTTGACAGGTAAACACGGTTTTGCCTTTTTGGCAGTTTATGTTTTTTGTGAGAAAATGTGAACCCGTTTTTTAACGAAAAAACATGTTTCCGTATTTTTTGCCGAAAAACACGTTTCTACATTCTTAGCAGAAAACGTGTTTTTACGTTTTTGCAGGAAAATATGTTTTCTCTAAGTTTTGTTTTTTACACATTTGAGATGCTAAGATGTTGAGTCCAAACTCTTATTTTTGACCATCTCAAATATCTAGATTTTTTAGATTTTAGGATATTGATGTTGCAACTAGTTACTGATTTTAAAGTGACTAAACGAACAATATTTGAACGTTTGTATCTTATATTGTATCTAGATGTCAAGATTTTTAAATGAGTGAAATAGTAGAAAGATGTTACACTTAATGACCCATTTATTCCTCTCCATCATGTTGTTATATACACAAACCATAATTTTCTAATGAAGTGTCTCAAATATTATTAGAATATTTAATATATGTTATAGTAATTATCAAAATACCATAAAAATTAATTATATTTCAAAAATACTATACACTCTTAAATTGTTCTACAAGTATAAAAAAAATTGTTTCAAAGATACCACAAATTTATTATTTCTTTAAAACCTAAAAGTTAAATTCTAGATCTCAAAAACTAAACCCTACTATCTACAAAACTAAATTTTAAAATCTAATTAGTGAACCTAAACCCAAAAATTTTAATTTCTAAACTCTAAAAATTTAATTTTCCTCATATTCCGTTGGCAATATATATATTCACCCGGAATTGAATTTCTTCTTACTCTAGTGGATAGTTGCAAAATAACATGATCTACTACACCACTTCTTGAAGGTTTTGAATGTGACCTTCAAGATCGATGACAACCTGAGTTACAGAAAGAACTTCTGAGTTTTCTTATCAAAATCAACTATGCAAATTAATATATGCATTGGATTGATTCTTCTTCAAATATGATATCTTTAACTTATATCTCCCCCAAATTCATCATCCTAAAAACGTAAGTGTTATATGTCTCAGAAATACTCTTTTGTGTGAGATCATAAAACATATATCCCCAAGATTATTTTGAATAACTAATAAAATAATTACTCACAATTTTTGACTTTATTTTCTTTTTAAATGGCCTATAAAACTTACCCTCAGTTCGACATTTCCTTATGTGAAATATTTTATAGTAGGTTTTCTGCTAGTCAAAAGCTCAAAAGGAGTTTATCAATTGCTTCATTTGGTACTTTAGTAAGAATGTATGTTATAGTATTTATTGTCTTTCTCCAAAGTGATTCAAGTATGGTGGAAAACTAATCATACTCTTTATTATGTCTTTAAGAGTACACTTCTTTTTTCCAGACACATTATTCATGTTGGAGAACCTAAGCATGGTATTATGGTAAAATTATGTACTCTTCTATGTATATGAAAAATTGATGAGGTCAATAGAACAAGCTAAGCCCTAGAACCTAGTTCATGTGGCCTGCGATGGTGAAAGAAGACCATGGAATCCAAGCTGGATCCAAACAAGTGGAACCAAGACCTTTCCTTGAAGATTCAACATCCAACTAACCTTAAAATAAGATTTTTTGCAAAACATGCCACTTGGAATGGCCTACATTTAAAGATATTGTAGGAAGGCCAAATCTACCCAAACTAAAATTTGGGCATATCTTTACTAACTGATGAGATCCAAACTTGACCCTTGTAGATCTTTCGACTGAATGACCATATTAAAGAGATTGCTTGAGCCATTTACTCTAGCTCGTGATAGAACTTAAAATGGCCTAGGTTGACCCACACTCCTCGGTCAAAGGCTTTACCATGTAGTCCCAACATTTTGGCCAGCCCAAAAGAAGACCAACAAGGCACGACAAAGCCCATCACTCACTTGGTCCATCAAGACCAAACTCTCATGGATTCAAAATTCCAAAGAGCTGACATGGAACAAGACCAACCAGTCGGATCATTCAATTGCCTAAACGAGTCATTTTGAGACAAATAAAGAAATCTTCTGTCTCTTATACTTGGATGCACCTTCTCTTTATATGAAAATCATGAGATGTTCTAGAAAATTTAGTATTAGAATCGTACGAGTCTTGATGCATCTCACCACACAAGATCACACATATTGCATCACTTACCATTTTTAAGGCCAAAAAAGATCAAATCACTACGACTCATTCCTTGCTCATTTTTGCAAGACAGAATTTCATATAATGAACTTTATCAAAATTATTGCTGTATATTTAAGTTTATGTTATGTTTATTGATTTGTAGCTTTAAGCTATGATAAAATCATATATCGCTAACTCTGAGAAAGGCTCGGTAGTTGAGGCAGCGCTGCCGACAAAACGGTGAAGCGGACGACGGACAATGGATGATGCGCAATTGTTGATGCGCGATGGATGAAACGCGATGGATGATGAACGATGGATGAAGAACGATGGATGAAGAACGATGGATGAAAAACGATGGATGAAGAACGATGGATGAAAAACAATGGATGATGATCGATGTATAATGATCGATGGACGAAGAACGATGCAGCTGGAACGACGTGATGATGTGATTTAGGAGATTCGACTCGGTTAAGTGTGATTTATTAGACCGATGGATAGTAGAAGTACTTGTAAGATTGAATCTTGTAAGAACTTCGGATTTCTCAAATCAAGGAGTGAACTAATCGATTGCACAAAGTTTTTCTCTCAAAATCATTCACTCCATCAAAAGAAAGCTAAGGTTTTAGCTTAAATAGGCGGCACAAGATCCTTAGGAAAACAACAAAGCCCTAAAAATAAACAACATGTAGTCTAAAATAAAACAATGAGAATTATAATAAAAGAATGAAAAACAACGGGACATTTATTCGGTCTGAAACCGTAGTAGTGTCTAAGACACTTCAGCTGAGGTAACTATTCTAAGTAGCTTAGGCATAGTGATGTGACTTGCCTTGTTAAAAACCTTGATGAAGAACCTCCTCCTACCAAATCCTCATCAAGGAAAAGAGTACGGAATCACATCACTTAGCTACTCAGTGATAGTTACCTGGTTCTTCTATTTGGCTGGAGATGAAGACGTTGAATACATCCATAGGAGATTCTTAATATTCATGGATCATTGAATGGATCTTCTGAGCTAGCTCCCTTGATTTGGACTGGGTGATCCTTCCTTCTGGCTTAGGTTCTGACTCTTCCTCTTCAGAGCTGGTCACAATCATATCATCATCTCCCTCTTGAAGAGGATTTGACCTCAAATCTGAATCTGCAACAAAAGGAAGCAAGTCAGAAAAATTAAAGTCGAAAATAATATTACCTTGAGGATCAAGATGATAAGCTTGATCCTTGTTCTTGAATGGACGTGAGATGTCTTCGGGATCCCATATGAAGTCATTTGTTTGGTGTAGAGAGTTTGTTGATCACGCTGGTTGTGACGGCCTTTGGATCAAATCTTGAACGTTCTGGACCCTTGAAAGGTTGGTCTTGATGGTCCAAGGTGGTGGTGCAGCCGGTCGTGCCATATTGCTCCTCACTTGAGCTTGGAGATCCAATGGATACACGATGATCTTTTTGAGCCTCAGCTTGTGCCTAGTCTTTCTCTTAATGTATGTCTTCTTGTGAGGCAAATAAAAGTGATAAACGATCTTTTTGAGATCCATGGTGATAACAAGATATACCATAAGCTCATCTCTATGGGCCTCCCTTAACAATAACACGCAAACAACAACACTAAACATGCACAAGTTATCGCAAAACAAATAGATATCTTTCCTAAGATAATGATCACTAACAAAGTTTGCACAAGTTTCATATGAGTTACCAAACCCATTACCACAACATAGAGTTCCTTATAATATCCAGAATCATTATCCTTGGTGCTAAAGTTATAGAGTAGAATGTACCTCCTTGACAATGTGTTGGCCACAACATTGTTCTTACCTTTATCACGTTCTTTGTCAATCTCTGGTGGTACCTCACGATGGGTATAAGATTTATAATCAGCATGGATGACAAGCTCACTAGTCTCCATGAGTTTGGCTCGGTATGCAGTTTTGAAACATGAGATATGTGGAGTGTATGGTAGCTCTTTGTCTTTGGGTAACACATCCTCATGTTGCTGCAAAACAAAAGTAATCTCACTTGGAAACACCGGTGGAAGGTTAGATAAACTCATGAGAGTCTCTTTATACAGAAAATGAATTCGAGATTTATTAAAAGAATAATTTTTCTCGATCTCACCCGATTGAATCATGAAGTTGGAGCTCTTGGATTTATTTTCCTCTGGAATTTGATTCATACTCAGCTGGTATTTGGAATATTTTAACTCTATTGCCTTGAACTTAGATGCATGAGAATAGTGACCAGACACACCAATCCTTCGGTTAGGTGGTTGCATGATGAATATAGCCATGTATAGCTCTTGGTGTAAATGGATTGGAACCAGCCTCTTGATTCGGACCAGGGGATCATGACCATGACTATCATCTATAAGAGGGACCTCTAAGAACTTGAGACTAACTCCAGGTCGCCATATAAAAGTTTGAAGTGGTCCACACACACATAACTTCAGAAATAGCAAGCTGCAGGTATCTGAACATTGAAGCTCCGAACTTATATTAGAACGATCTATGGCTTCAAAAATTCCTTTTTGAACGTAGAACATGGTGGAAGTCTTCTTTATACTGCAATAGTTCATATTGGTCCTTAAACGACCTCCACAAGCTCCATATGTCAATCTGTATATTTCTGGACTAGGCGAGTGGTTGGTGTTTTGAGTGTGAGTTTTCGTTCTGATCAGGTCTAGACTCTTCTTAGGTTGAGACAAGAATTTAAAGAGTTCTTTTTGAGCTAAGAGTATGGTCGAAGTTGTCCTTGAGAGGTAGGATTTGATCTCAAACGTCAACAATGTATGATCTGTACCAAGACAAAAGAAATAAGTACTCTCCATCCGACAAGAGTTGAGAAGCTTATCTCTTTGTGGTGTAGGTGCATTAGGTAGGTCTTCTTTGATCAGAAAATAGGTAAACAATGTTCTCCATGGTTGTTGATGGCTCAATCCTCTCCATGGTTGCATCTCATAGTTTCTGAAAATAAGAGAAGAATCAAGGTTATATGATCTTTTATCCTCCAGAAACGTTTTGGAGTTGTTGTAGCTTTTTCTGTCATCGTCTTGAGACTTGTTCTTCTTGAATAGCTTGGGAACATGAGCGTTATCTCCTTGGATTGATTGTAGATCCTCTAGTAGCAACGTCATATCTCTATTTTTGAATTCCCAAGATGAGAAATCCCCAAACATGAAATCGATATGTTATACCCTTCTTTCTCTTGCATCAATTTCTTCATGATTTGGAATCTGTCCATAGATCACCATAGGATTTTTGGAAGCTTCTCCTTCAGCTGTGTTCATCCCCTTATGACATGAAACTCTCTCAAGACTTTTGAGGCTAGACAAGTGTGTTAAAACAGTCATGAAGATATTAAAATCAGATTGTTGATCTGTTTTTCAGTCAAAAGAAATAAGTAATTTCCCTTGTTCTTCACTCATTAACTCATATTGCATAAGCTCTTGATTATTACACACTTTGTCATAAAGATATTGTTGAATATCCTTTTCAGCTTCTTCCTCTTTGTTAACCTCTGGGACAACATGTACTAAGGCAAACTCTTCTTTGTTATGGTGATTCAAGTTTACGTGGGACTTGCCTTCTTGGATCGTAATGATCTCTTGAGTCCCTGAAACATGCTCAATGTCCTTGGCAGTAAGGAAAGGGTTTGAACCAGTGTTAGAAAAATTATAAATAGAGAGATTAGAGTTCGAAGTAACCAAAGTTTCAGAATAGTCCGCTGTAGGTTGTGATTGCTGTTTTTGCAAACAGTTTCGACTCTTCTCCTTCTCTTCTTTCTGATTAGCCACACAAAACTCATTAGGCCCCAATGCTTCACGGTCTTTCTTGTACACCACTTCACCATTAGGTTGCTAACCAACATGTTCCACGTCTTCTTCTTGAAATTTCTGATCTCTACCTACAAGAGAAACTTTTGGCGAAGACAAGTGCATTATACTAGGATTAAAACTTTCAAAAATCTGTGCAACTCCTTTTTAATATTTTCTTTCAGCATACGTTGTGACTGCACTCTTTTCTTGCTTCGTCTAGGTTCAACAACCTTTCTTTGCTCACGATATTCATTGTCAGTATCTACAAAGAAACGATGCCCAGCAAAGTGTTCTTCTCTACGATGTTGCGCTCTTGATGTCTTTCAGCTCTGGGATCCTCTCTATCCCAACCAGTTGGATTTCTTCTTTGGTTAAAAGCAGTCTCTCGGCCTCCAGTCTGGTTTCGGTTAGACCTTGCATTGGGTGTGGCTCTAGGAAGTGTTGGATCACGTTTAGGCCTTATGGAAGATCCTCCAATGTGCCCTTTACCATTAGCTATACGCGTAGCCTCAGGGGGAGTCGGATAATGAGAAGGCTCTTCTTCAATTGCGCTATGATCTTTCAGAAGATCACTCATCTTGGTCTCGACCTTTTCATTGAGTTGGTCGATTTGTTGTGTGAGTTGTGCTACGGTAGCTTGGATGGATTTCTTGATTTGTTGAGTCATCATTCGGTTTAAGGCTTCCATTTCCTCGGCTGGGAGCTTCATGGTACCTGAAATTCCAAAAGCTCTTCGAAGTAATTTATTCTAAAAATTATAAACCAAAATATGCATATGAAAGATTTGAATTCTGATGGAAGTTCTCAATTTATTAGGTGATCTTAAAACTAATGCAACTACACTTATGGACAAAATTAACAACCTAAACAGATAATCAAACCAAGGGTGATAATTTGGTTTCAGTCCTAGGGTTCCACGCAAAATTCTAAGGTTTATGCGACAGTTATCGAAATTAAACAAAACAAGGAGTTAGGGTTTGAGAATTGCTCAGCCTTCAGTTCAGAGTTGGCTCTGATACCACCTGATAGGATCCTGGATCGCTAACTTTGAGAAATGCTTGGTAGTTGAGGAAGCGCTGTGGACAAAACGGCGAAGCGGACGATGGATGATGGGCGATGGATGATGCGCGATGGATGATACGCGATGGATGACGAATGATGGATGAAGAACGATGGATGATGATCGATGGATGATGATCGGTGGACGAAGAACGATGCAGCTGGAACGACGTGATGATGCGATTTAGGGGATTCGACTCGGTCAAGTGTGATTTATTAGACCGATGGATAGTAGAAGTACTTGTAAGAACTTCGGATTTCTCAAACTAAAGAGTGAACAAATCGATTGCACAAAGCTTTTCTCTCAAAATCATTCACTCCATCAAAAGAAAGCTAAGGTTTTAGCTTAAATAGGTGGCACAAGAGCCTTAGGGAAAACGACAAAGCCCTCAAAATAAACAACATGTAGTCTAAAATAAAATAACGAGAATTCTAATAAAAGAATGAAAAACAACGGGACGTTTATTCGGTCTGAAACCGTAGTAGTGTCTAAGACACTTAGCCGAGATAACTATTCTAAGTAGCTTAGGCGTAGTGATGTAACTTGCCTCGTTAAAAACCTTGATGAAGAACCTCCTCCTACCAAATTCCATCACTTAGCTACTCAGTGATAGTTACATGGTTCTTCCGTTTGGCTGGAGATGAAGACGTTGAATACATCCATAGGAGCTTATGAATCTGCATGGATCATCGTATGGATCTTCTGAGCTAGCTCCTTTGCTTTGGACGGAGTGATCCTTCCTTCTGGCTCAGAATCTGACTCTTCCTCTTCAGAGCTAGTCACGATCATATCAAGCTATATATACAAAACCAATTTGTCTAACTACTAAGCTAAAATCCAGCCTTTATAAATTACATAGATATACAAGAATCTAAGTTATTTCGATATGACAATATCATATCGCAATACCCCTCCTCACGTTGTAGCATGAAGATCTTGAATGTCCAACTTGGTCTTGAACTCAACAAATTCTTTTTGTCCAAAAGCTTGGTCATTATATCAGCGAGTTAATTATTTGTATTCACGTGTTGAGTAAGAATCGTTTTACGAACAATCTCATCACGAACAAAATGACAATCCAACTCTACATGCTTCTTTCATTCGTGAAGAACCGAGTTAGCGGCGAGATGGATAGCTGCAATACTGTCACAATGAACTGTAATATGATAATCATGTGATACACCAAATTCACAAAGAAGACCCATGAGCCATAATATTTCACGAACTGTAAAAGATAGAGCTTGGTACTCATCTTCACCCGATGAGCAAGAAACAATTTCTTGTTTAATCGTTTTCCAAGACAGGGGCGAATTGCCTAATTAAATGAACCACCCTGACAAAGACCTTCATGTAACCGGGCAACCAGCTTAATCAGCGTCGGACCAAGCGGAAAGCCGGAGAGGAGAATCATAGCAGAGCAAGATTCCCTGACCCGGAGCAAGCTTCAAGTAGCGGACGACCCTAAACGAAGCATTCCAATGTTTTTATCTTGGGGAGTGCATAAACTTGCTCAGCACATGTATAGAATAAGTTAAGTTGGGTATGATAGTAGCTAAATAAATTAGCCTCTTAAACCACTCGACAATACCTAAGAGTATCAGCAAGAACATCGCATGTTGCCAAGGCCAATTTTTGGTTTTGGTCGATAGGGAAAGTCACATGTTTAACACCATGTAATTTTGTCTCATTGATGATATCAACTGCATATTTTCTATGTGACAAATAAAAACTCGCTGGATTTCTAGCCAACTCAATGCCTAAAAAATATTTAAGAACACCTAAATTTTTCATGTGAAAACATGAAATTAGATATGTCTTAAATTTTTCAAGCAGAAGAATTGAGTTGGCGGATAGAATAAGATCATCTACGTGGACTAAGACATGAATATGATATGTATCATTGCAATAGGTGAATAAAGAGTAGTCCGATGGTGTTTGTGTGAAACCGTACTCCTTCAGAGTTGCACTTAACTTCACGAACCAACAACGGGGAACTTCACGAAGACCATAAAGAGACTTATGTAATCTGCACACCTTTGATTTATCACTTGTTCGAAAACCCGGTGGGATTTGCATATAGACATCTTCGTCTAAGTTTCCATGTAAGAAGGCGTTGTGAACATCTATTTGATGTATTGGCCAATCCTTGGCTGCCGCAACTTCAAGAAACATTCGAAGTAGTCATCTTTGCAACCAGAGCAAATGTTTCTATAAAATATATTCCTGCAATTTTTTTATTTCCTAGAACCACCAATTTTGCTTTATGTCGTTCTAACAAACCGTTGGATTTAAATTTTAATAAAAAAACCCACTTACAACTGATGGCTTTCTTTCCGGATGGAAGATCTTCAACTGTCCATGTGTCGTTCTTATCCAGAACCTTAATTTCAGAACGAATGGCTGTGCGCCAATTCTCATCCTCAGTAGCTTGAGAATGATGTTGTGGCTCACGTGTGTTGATCAAAGTCAAAAGATAATTTTGATGATGTTAAGAGAATCAATCAACAGACATATAATCACTTAGAGGATATTTGCATGATACCAATTTGCAACACCCCAACCTGATTTTCTTAACCAAACGACTCACCGTTTGGAAATCCAAACGGTGACATGCTTTAGAGGTTTTCTAGACTTAGTTGATTTTAAACATTTTCAATTCTTTCTAAGTTCTTTTTCATAGTTAGCCATTTTCAAGCATATTTTCGAATCTTTAAGAGTTCTTAACTTAAAACATGCAACTTTCCATATATAGAATAACGAGTTTCAATACAATTGCCAGTTTTGCTACTAAGCTATTACAATTCGCATTAAACTCTTAAGTTATTCTACACAGGTGTATATACAATCCATCCACTATCTTTTCCTTATCTTTGCCTTGATTATGCGAGTTGCTCACTCCTTAGCATTTCCTGCGACCACAGAGGAGGCATAAGCAACACTAATTGCTTAGTGAGTACGGTTTAATCTGCAACACTTAGCCAACGGTAACAGATTTAGTTCCCTTAGAACAACAATTCAGTTTTAACTAAGTTTTATCTCAACAGTATAGTTAGACTGCCCTGATAATTCGAATTCAACCATATCGATCACAAGTCTAACCCACAGTATAATTTTACGCTTTAACATTTTTGCTCTTTAAGCCCAGTAATCGGCATTACGCCTTTTCAGTATGGTTTTGGCATCACACGGCCATTTCAATTCAATCTTCACGGCATCATTGCCTATTCGGTCATTATAACCATCTGGATCATGCATACTTAGACACAAAGGCTATTAGTACACTAAAACAACACTCATGGCCTTAAGACAATCACAAATAAAGTATAACTACAGTAACTCGCACTCACCTTAGAAACTTGGACGATTCTTACTGATTCTTTGGTTTCTACGGTTAGATCGGCACACTGACTGACTGCTCTTCGATTGACTCGAACGATTCACGGTCTGATCCTTCAACAATCAAAACTTTCTCTCTCTACTGGAACTTTCTCTCTCAATCGAATGACACTTGTATTGGGATTAGATGAATGATGCAGCTGGAGAACATAATCTACAAGTTTTGTTGGTGGTTGTTTTTTCTTTAAACCTTTACCAAGTAACTCCACTTACTGTTGAGGTTCCAAAGTAAGTGAGGAAGGTGACAACGAATGCTCTGAAAGTATATGAGATCGTGACTCAGGTGAAGAATCAAGCTGGTCCAAATTAGGTGATGTAGAAGAATTTGGTTCCGGTGTTGATGGACTTTGTTTAGACAATATCTGAGAAGACTGTGTTAAAACATAATTCGCGACAAGAGGATCATCTTGAATAATGTCAAAAACTACGAAGAAGAAGGATTAACAACAACAGAATCAGATGTAGAATTCATAGAGAATTGAAAATCAGTTTCTGAAGAAAAAAAACATCGTGAGACACCGAGACCTGTTGTGGTCAATATCAAAGACACGCCAGCCCTTTTTCCCGTTTAGATAACCACACATATGTCTGGCTTTGCGGTGCAAATTTATCACAAAGAGTTCTCTCAATGGACATAACACAAACAGCCGAAAATTTTAAGATGTGATATAGGCAGAGGACAATGATACAATTTTTCAAAAGGTGTGATACCATTCAAAACTGAAGAGGGAGTCCGGTTAATCAAATAACATGCAGCTAACACACATTCATCCCACATTTCCAATGGCGGAGATGCTTGAAAATGTAATGCTCTTGCAATGTTTAAAATGTGTCGATGCTTTCTTTCGACGCGACCATTTTGTTGAGGAGTACCGACACAAGACGTTTCGTGAAGGATGCCATTCTCTTGAAATATCAGCCTAAACTAATGAATTCACTATTGTTATCGCTTCATATTGTTTGAATGCGTTTGTCAAATTGTCAATCAACAAAAACAACAAATTCTTTGAGACGTGTTGGAGCTACAAATTTATCTGGAAGTAAGTAAATCCATAATGTGCGAGAATAATCATCGACAATGGTCAAAACATAGCGGGAGCCATGTAAAGAGGTCGTTCAATACAGCCTCCATCACAATGTATTAACTGGAAAACATTTGTTGTTTTATTAATACTATTGAGAAAAATTGCTCTTGTTTGCTTTACACGCATATAAATCTCACAAGATTTATTATGAAAATCACTATAATCAAAACCAGAAATAGGTAAAAATCTCATAGCTTTAGGAGAAGGATGTCCAAGACATCTATGCCACAAGTCAAGAGAGTGATTATCCTTGATATGCAAAGTTGTTGCAGAATCTGTGCTCCTAAAGAAATAAAGACCATCGCTTTGGTCAGCCGCTCCAATCAGCATCCTCGTGGTGCGGTCCTGACTTACACATATTTTGTCAGTAATTGCAAATTCACATCTTCTATCACGAGTGAGCTGTGAAACAGAAATTAAATGGCAACGAAGTCCATCCACAAAGGAGACATTTTGAAGAACTAGATTGTTGCCTAAACTCACGATGCCCTATTGTGTAGATTCAACAAACTTACCATATGACAACTTAATCGGAACAGGAGGCATCTGCCTAACTTTAGATAGATAAGTTAAAGATTCAGTCATGTGATTCGTTGCGCCGGAGTCAATAACCCAAGAGTTAGAGAACAACATACCTGAGAGCTGAGAACCATGTGATTTTTCCCTTTCAGACAAAAGATGAATGAGAGATTGCCACTGTGTATCATTAAAATTGCTAAGACCAATAGTATTCGAACATGTAAATGTTGTTAAAGAGACTGTTGTTTCGGCTTTGATGGAGTAGGAAGAAGACCTTGCTTCGAGTCTCCTGGTTTAGACCGAGATCCCCACCAGCTGGGATAACCAATTTTTCAGAAACACTGATCAGATATGTGACCGATCCGACCACAAAGTGAACAACCGGATGATTTGTTCTGAGTATCATCTTTCACGTTTCGTGTCTACGTTTGAACAGCAAAACTTACGGCTTCAGAACGACTCTCCAACAATCGACTCGCAACCTTCGAATCCTCCTCTTGCGCCACTGAATTGTATGCTTCATCAAGTGTCGGTAGAGGCAAACGAGACAAAAATGTTGATTTAAGATTCCCTAACTGAGATTCATTAAGTCCCATAAGGAACTGATGAAACTTGTCCACCTCTTGTTCCTTAAGAACTTCCTCCACGGTCTTTGCATGTTGATAATCTTTCAGCGAGACCCAAAATATCATCAATGTCCTATAATAAGATTCGACTGCCATGTCCTTCTGGTGAGAAGTCGCAAGTTATGTCTTCAAACGCTGCACCCTCTGTCCACTTTTAATAGAATATCGTACCTTTATATGCTCCCACAAATCTGATGCAATCTCACATGGAGTAAGATTTGACCTTGTCTTAGGATCAATAGTCAGTTTTATCCCAGATACGACCAGTGCATTATTTGCCGACCAATCTTCATAATCTTCAGAATCTTCAGAATCTTCGCCTAGATCAGGAATACTTCCATTCCCGAATCCGAACTTCTTTCTTGCTTTGAGAGCCAAGCGTATATTCACAGCCCATTCATCATAATTTGGACCACTTAGAGCTGGTTGAGAGATGACAAAACCAGGATTATCACGAGTGGTTAGATCATACGGTGATATCGTTCTTCTTGTAGATTCTACTCGACTTTTAGAAAATATATATCAGATCTCTCCCCACTGCTCTCCATTGTAGAGGTTTGTTATGTTGAAGAATGAAGAAGAAGAACTCAACTAGGTTAAAGAAAGAAAATAAATAATATTGATATGAACCGATTCGGCTCTAATACCATGTTAGGATTATGGGCTTCCAACTCAAAACCAATTGGCAATGAGTGCATTGGACCATATCCCTTATATGTCACTCAAGGTCCGTCTCTACTTCAAATGTGAGATATTTTCACACGTCCCTTCGAGATAATGGTCCGTCTAGCCATTAATCTCGACAATATCCATGTGTAAGATCAGTTTCTAGTTTAATTGATCGGGTCTTTTTCGATAGGCCGGATCAGTTTCAGTCAGGTGGGGCAACGTGTGTTCGGACTCTGATACTATGTCAGAAACTATTGTTGTATATTTAAGTTTCTGTTTATTGATCTGTAGCTTTAAGCTATACATACAAAACCAATTATTCTAACTACAAAGCTAAAATCCAGCCTTTATAAATTAGGTAGATGTACAAGAATCTAAGTTCCTACGATATGACAATATCATATTGCATTAAACTTTAACACCACCAATATATCACCAATATGTACCGAACTTTTAAGATTCAAGAAGACCAGCACCTACTTCCTTATTTGTTCGATCACAATTTATTATAAAAGGTTATCTCCTTTAATTTGGTGTTATTTGGTTCTTCTTCCTTATTTATTAATGTTGTAAATGAGTCTATATAAACTCAATATATATCCTTGATCATTAAGTTAATAACAAAATAATATCTTCTGTTTCAAAGTTTATATTACTTTAAATTTTTGTTCTTTAGCTCTTAAGTGTCTTGTCTGATTCACTTCTAGCCTATTGAAACCCACAAACTTAGGTTAGTTTGAGAGATTTAAACACCTTTGTTATGCCATTGATTTAGTGAGTCAATCCATCTTTTACCTCCATCCATACCTTCATTTCATTATTCTGCATATAAGTTTGGAAATTATTGATAGTGGATGATATTAAGTTGAAGTGATTCCAATCCTATATTACAAATAGTCTTCGATGTTGCTCACTTGAACCGTTATAAATCTTTGACTAAATGGAAACAACTAAACTATTATGTTTTATTTTATTTTATTTCTTTTTTATCTTTTTCATCTTTTTTATCTTTTTTTGTTCGTTCATCTTAAATTATTATTATTACATGATAAATTTTCTTGTGACTACACGGTGCAATAGGTGGTGTTGTACATAATTTAAGTCGTGACTACACACTGATATTATAGTCAGGACCAGCCAAGGCCAAGCAGAGCAAGCACGAGTTTGCGGCCTAATTTATATTTTCAAAATTTTTACTTAAAAAATCGGCCCATTTTCAAAATTTTATTTTAAGAACCGGCCCATGTTTTTCATTTTATCTTGCGGCCTTTAAATTCTCAGAACCGGCTCTGATTATAGTTGCAGTGCTATCTATATGTTGATTGATTATTGAAAGATGCAATGTAATGTAATGTTAATTAAGTGGCTATTGTAATGTAAGGATGTTTGATTATTAATGAAATTTTAGTCTTCAAAAAAAAAAAAAAACTGCTTCCAATAACATTTGTATTTAACTAGCGACATGAAACCTATTTCTTTCACGTAAAACAATAATAGTTGAGTTATTGATATGAGTAAAACAATTACTTACTTGTTTTACCAATTATATAATAGTAAAAGACATATATATATTTTTTTTCTTCTTAAAATAACAAATTTTTCTTCACAAATTACAACAACAATTACACCCATTGTTTTATAACTTATGGTAACTGACGCAAATATGAATTCAGTCTGAAAAATGACACAAATTAATGTATTCATATGCGTTATATATCCAACTAGCGGTCCTAAATGGTAACGCAAATTTTGGTTAATTTGTGATATTCATGGTTGAATTTGCTGAATTTTCTTAGAACACACCATTTGAGTAAAAAAAGTTGATTCAAAATAATATCTAAGAAAATTAGTTGATGAAAAAAATAAGAAACTTTTAACAAAAATAAAAAATAAAAATAAAAATAAGAAACATGCTCGAGGCATTATGAATGGAGC
>OVAV01000685.1:3122-16517 GCA_900406375.1 Iberis amara | reverse complement strand
TATATATATATATATATATATATATATATATTTTTTTCATTAGCTTATAAGTTCAATTCATTACCACTCCTTGAGAGAAGGATAAAGTTTGTTTATGTAAAGGAAGACAACATATTATTAACTTTTAATTAATTTAAATTTGTCTACATTGTCTTCGTTGACGTTCTAATGGTTTCATAAGGTTTTGTAGTTTGCCTATCTGTCTTCTGAAGAAAAGGTTGGGCAGATATATATAAACAAGGGAAAAAGGCCCAAAAAAGCCTCAATTTTCACATTTGGTAACTTTAAAGCCCAGACTTCTGAAATGTCACTTTAAACCTAACTTATGTTGACTACTAAAATTAAATCGAAAACTTGTGTTGACTGTCTCTTTTAGACCCGTTGACCCGTTGACTAACAGAAAATTAGATTTGGTAATTTGTGTCGTTAAGTGTCCGTTTAAGAAAAAACGGTGTCGTTTTATCCTAATCAAATTATAATAAAAACGACACCGTTTAATACTATCTTCATTAAAGAAATCGATAGAAATCGATTTCCCCCAATTCTCAAACTAAAAACCCTATAAATCAATTTCATCTCTGAAATCGCCATGACATGATGAAGATGAAGCTATTCATCCACGCAATTCGAAAGCTAAACGGAAGGGTCGAAAGAAGAAGAAACAAAAGAATGTCAAAGAGATTGAAGAAGATCGAGAACGGATATGTGGGGACGATTGCGTGATTTTAGGCGATGAAGATTGTGACAATGTTCGATATGCAGATAAAGAATTTCGTGAGGATGGCGAGGCTTTAGTTATTTACGAGGAAGAAGCTTGGGAAGATCAACCGAGGATACGTATTGGAGTTGACGAAGAACATTGCTCTGATTTCGAAGCAGAGTTTGGAGAGTATGCTAAAGACGATGAAGATGTGAGTGATGGAGAAAGTGGTGATGATATATGGGATGATGAGAAGATACTTGAGCCATTGGAAAGGAGCTTATCTGAAGACGAAGCCGAAAAGGAAGGTGAGCATCCTCGTTAATACGAAAATCCTGAAGAGCTGCTCATGTTGGGTAAAACGTTTAGTAACATAGAGGAGTTCAAATTAGCTGTCTTGAGGTACTTTCTTAAAAGCAGATATGATGTGAAGATGTATAGGTCTCAGGCTTTGAAAGTTGGTGCAAAATTCTCTGATAAAGAATGTGGGTGGAGGTGTTATTGCTCATATGATAGGAAGAAACAGAGATTTCAAATCAAAATCTATGAGGATAAGCACATTTGTGTAAGGTCAAGACATTCTAAGATGTTGAAGCAAGGAACTATAGCTTGGTTGTTTGCGAATAGGCTGAGGAAGAATCCTAAGATGACAAAGAAAGAGATGGTTGATGAGATCAAAAGAGATTATAACCTGGAAGTTAGTGAGGGACAATGTTCAAAGGCCAAGATAAAGATCATGAAAGAGAAACAAGCTTCACATGAGGAGCATTTCTCAAGGGTGTGAGATTATCAACAAGAGATACTAAGGTCTAATCCAGGGAATACATTTGAGATTGAGACAACTCCAGGGACAACCATTGGCAGTAAACAAAGGTTCTTCAGATGCTTTGTATGCTTTAAATCACAGAGAGATGCTTGGAAATGGGACATAAAGGGTCATCTCTTAGCTGCAACTGGTAGAGATGAGGACAATATGATTGTTCCCATTTCTTGGGCATGTGTTGAGATTGAGAATGATGATAACTGGGATTGGTTTATGAAGATGTTAGCTAAAGATTTGGATATTGGAGATGGAAAGAAGGTGGCAATTATATGAGACAAACAATCGGTTAGTATGAGAACAATGAGTATATTCCTTTGCTAAAATTAGTATGTACCCTTATTAATTTAAAATTGTTATGTATGTAGGGGTTGGTGAAAGCCATTCACACTGTCTTACCAGAAGCTGAACATATGCAATGTTGTAAACACATCATGGATAACTGGAAGAGAAACAACCATGACATGGAGCTTCAACGTATGTTTTGGAAGATTGCTAGAAGTTACACCACCGGAGAGTATGCAGATCATATGCAAGCTTTGAAAGACTATAATCGAGGTGCATTTGAATCTCTGTTAAAAACTCAACCTTTGACATGGTCTAGAGCTTTCTTTAGAGTGGATACAAAATGCAATGATAACTTGAACAACCTTAGTGAGTCTTTCAATAGAACTATTAAACAGGCTAGGAGGAAACCTCTTTTAGACATGTTAGAGGATACTAGGAGGCAATGTATGGTTCGTAATGAGAAGAGATATGTACTTGCTGGGAGATTGAAAACTAGATTCACTAAAAGAGCTCATGATGAGATAGAGAAGATGATAGCAGGTTCTCAGTTTTGTCATACATGGATGGCTAGGGATGACAAGCATGAGGTTCAGCTTGGCAATGATCAATTCTGTGTAGATATGAATGAGAAGGTATGTGGGTGTAGGAAATGGCAGATGATAGGTATCCCTTGTGTACATGCAGCTTCTGTTATAATAGGAAAGAAAGAGAAGGTTTAAGACCATGTGAGTGATGTGTATTCAGCAAACAGATGACAGCTAACCTATAAGTATGGTATACAACCTGTCCAAGGAATGCGTATGTGGCCAAGGGTTAATAAATTACCTGTCTTGCCACCTCCTTGGAGAAGAGGTAATCCTGGGGGACCTAACAACCATGAGAGGAGAAAAGGAAGATATGAGACTGCCTCAAGTAAAACAACATTGTTAAGGCACCACAGAGGTATGACATATTCTAATTGCAAGCAAGAAGGTCATAATTGTGCCGGCTGCACTAATGAGTATGTGGAGAATTCACCCAAGATACCAAGGGGTCGTCTAAGGAAAGAATAGGTCTGTTTATGCTTTATTTCTGTTGATATTTAGTGGTTGTATTTGTATTGATATATATGGTTGTATATGTATTGATATTTGTAGGAACCAAGGAACAATCTCTTTGGAGAAGCACTAGCCTCACAAGATTCAGCCTCACAACCCTCACAAAGACCAGCAACTAAACCCTCACAAAGACTAGCAACTCAACCCTCACAAGCTTCAGCCTCACAAAGACCAGCAACTCAACCCTCACAAGCTCCAGAATCTCAAAGCTATCAAGACTGGGAGCCATGGTTTAATTTCTCAAATAGAGTGTGTGTTCATCTTATAGTATTTTTTGTAGGAGTATGGTCATGTCTT
The DNA here is from genome assembly GCA_900406375.1 of Iberis amara. Taxonomy (NCBI): domain Eukaryota; kingdom Viridiplantae; phylum Streptophyta; class Magnoliopsida; order Brassicales; family Brassicaceae; genus Iberis; species Iberis amara. The sequence continues at coordinate 13,315 of OVAV01000685.1, read as the reverse complement.
AGATGTTTGTTTCAGAACATGATGCTTGGTTGTTTGATGTTTATATTTTTGTTTGAGAACATGATGCTTGGTTGTTTGATGTTTATGTTTTGTTTGAGAACATGATGTTTGTTTTGAGAACATGATGTTTGTTTCAGAACAATATGTATTTTGTTGGATTCTAATTTGTTGTGTCATTATGTTTAGTTTATGTCAATACCTATGTTCATAACACAATTGAATCATTTCATATTCGACCAAATTTGAATATAGTTGCACCAAGTGAATCGACCATATCTCATCTAACACATTCATAACACAACTGAATCATTTCATTACAAAATTCAGAACAAAATTTTAAATACCTATGTTCATAACATAAAATCATTTCATTACAAAGTAGTTGATTTCAATACAAAGTTTGCCAAACAACATGAATCCAAACAACATGAATCCATTACAAATTACTTGATTCAATATTAGTAGTCAATCATAGACATTGGTCCCTTTCCCTTAACAAACAAACCGTAAAAGATCCCAACAAAGATTAAGCAGAACAACCCATAACACACTTTCATGCTTAGTTTTAACTTCAAGATTTGTATTTTGGTCAAGTTTGCATCTTCCTTCAAAGCTTCAATCACATCTTTTAACTCAAGACACTCCAATTTTGCTTTGCTAATCTCACTAGCCATATCCTCAATTCTTGGTATTAAATCTTCCACTTCTTCAAAGACACCATCCTCAACCCACTTAAACAAGTGACCCAATCAAAATCAAATCAACTCAAGCTTAATTTCTACTGATATTATTAACATCTCAAGTTTTCTCTTTATCAAACCAAGCTTAATTGTTACTTTCTACTTTATCAATCAAAACTTAATTGTTACAGCTCAAGCTTAATTTATCAATCAAAACTTAATTGTTACTTCACAGCTTTCCATTTTCTCCAAAGGAAAACTCTTTTCTTTTAAGTCTTTCTTTTTCCTTAATCTTCTAAATCTTTTATGCCCTTTTCACTTTCACATCATCTTGATTTTCCGTTCAATATGTCTGTGTCACATCCTGAGCATCTGCACATCTTTTCTGCATTTCTACTTGATTTGTCTGTGTCACGTTCTGAGAATCTGCTCAGGTTTCCAGCATCTCCACTTGATATGACTGAACAACATCCTGAGATTCTGCTCAGGTTTCTAGAATCTCCACTTGATATGTCTGTGCAATTTCCTCAGGGTATGCTCAGGTTTCCTGAATCTCCACTTGATCTGCCTGTGCAACGTCTTGAGGTTCTTCTCAGGTTTCCAGAATATCCACTTGATATGCCTGTGCAATGTCTTGAGGTTCTGCTCAGGTTTCCTACATCTTTAATCTCCCCCTTTTTGACTGAGTTTGATAATCAAGCACTCATTGCATTCATTACCTGTCTCAACATTAGTAAACCAGAACATCCAAACACACATATCCAATAGATAGTTGTTCACAAAGATAATTGATCGACGAACCATGCTTAGGCAACACGTTAGAAATAAGACAGTCACAACAAGCATAGATAACCTAACAGATCATAACAAACAAGTATAACCTAACATATCATAGAAAACAAGTATGCTCCCCTTGAATTTTACACTTGTTTTCTCCCCTTTCTTGGTTGCAAAACTCAGTCAAAAACATCAGAGAAGGAGACAGAGCACAATAGACAGAAGTCTTACCTACAACAAGAATGTGTGGCAATACCCAAATCATCTTTTGGCCTATCTATTGATATCAAAGACGTGTACTGTTTGTCTGAAGAGTACCAACCATGGGATTCATGTGATAGATGACAACTTGAACACTTTTTCTAAAGTTCAATGCAACCTGACTCACATATGTGAAGCTTCTTCATTAGTTCCTAACTGTTGCAACCTACTTTGCATAACACGCCCTTCTGTTTAATAATATGTGAAGCCATAAAATGAGTCCAAACTTTGATTCTTCCATCAAAGAGAAAATCTGCATGTACATCATTTGGTGATATAGTCCACAACTCGCTCATTGACAATATCCGAGAGCACAAAAAGGTGAACTAAGACAGCTGGTAAAACACATCACGTCATGTCTCCAATGGTAACAACCCTACGAGTATGAACATGATATTCCCCTCAAAGTAGATCATCCTTTATATGCTTAATGAATTGGCTGAGTAGAAGCAAAGAGCAATGACGAAAAATGTGCCTGACTTGGAAAAAGTTATCAACAAGATTACCCAGTAATGTGTAGCAGATTAACAAGAATCACTTATTTAAAGTATAGAGAGAGGGCTCAGCAAATGTATTTACATTCACTTGTACAGAAAACATGGCAAAGATGTCAAAGTATGAGGATCACAGTAAAACACACACCTCAAGACATTTATTTATACCTTTGAGAACTCCACCAGAATAAGCCCACTCANGCACCACTCATCGACTTTCTCTAGAGTATAGCACAAACCTGAGATTCAAACAGCATAATAAGTGTATAGTGATTTGAATGGCTAGTCTTTCACACTGAAATGCCTTCATATGATGTGATGCTGAGTTTTCAACATTCTGTGTGCACACAGAGGCAGCTGGAATTTCCTTTGGACAAGTGCACAATATGATAGAAATATGAACTTGTACCATCACTTGACTTCTCAAGTACAAGTTCATTGTGCATATTCTTTCTGTAGTTAATTTTTTTCTTGTCCTCAGCTCTTTGACCTCCTCTATGATGCACACAACTATCATGGCACACACCAGATGACATGACATGTAACTCTTTTCCATTCGTTATACATAATTAGTACAAGTTGATACTTTTCTTATTTGACCTCACATCTGCACTGACTCATGTCGTGAGTGCCACCCATCTGAAGGTTCACAAATTTAGTAAACTCATATGGTTTAGTAATAATATCAGCCAACGAAAACTTAGTACTTATGTGATCCACCACAACTAATTTCTCCTTGATATGATCCCTGATACAATGGTGTCTCATAACTATATGCCTTGTTCTTGAGTACTGAACATGATTCTTGGAGATGTTAATTGCACTTTGGCTATCACATTGCATGAGCATAGTGTCAGACACAATTTTAGAATCACTGCTCATCAGTTTCATAAACAAGCATTGAGTGCAACAACTTCTAAGATTACTATAGGTAGTCTTAGCAGTTAATGAGGACACACTGTTCTAATTACGGCTCAACAATACAATGTGAGTGTAAACCACGAAAAATCCTCCTCGACTCATGTTTCTTCTATAGTTCAGCCTCCTGATAATGCGCTTTAGTGCCAGGAGATGCCATAACTTGGGTTTCACACACACATCAATACTCAGACTGATGTCATGTTTACTCGCTGTGGGATATAACAGACGACCAAACATCCTTCTGGATAGTTGCTGGTCTATATCGTCAGTTTTTCCATCTTGTGATAGCTTGCACGATGTACTCCTGAGTGTCTCTGCGATTTTGCACAAGTCCATTCCCAATCTTGACACAAGGTTCTTTGCATAGGTGTTCTGTCTCAAAAGTATTCCTTGCTCTTTCTGTTGTACCTGCACACCAAGAAAATAGGTTAGTTTACCACACATACTTTTGTCAAAATTCTGTTTCATTCGTCTGAGAAAGTCATTAATGAAATTCTGATTTGTGGCTCCAAACAAGATATCATCCACATATGTCTGAACTGCACACACATCTTCGTTTTTCTTGTAGATGAACAATGTTTCGTCTATGCTTCCTTGAGGGTATTCTTGTTCCAATAGAGAGATGGATCATGATTTACACCATACCCTTTGAGCTTGCTTCAGACCATATAACACCTTCTTAAGTTTGTAGATACGTTGTGGGAAATCCGAATTCATAAATCCTGTACGTTGTTCAACACATATCTCATCGTGAACAACTCTATTAGAAATGCACTGTTGACATCCATTCGATGCACTTTGAAACCTGACAGACATGTTATCCCCAACAGTAACTGAGTGAACTCAAGCTGGGAACATGGACAACAATCTCATCAAGGTCTACTCCTTCTACATGTGAATGCCTCTGAGCAGCAATCATCATCTTTTTCGTACCAGATGACCATTTTCATCAACTTTATTCCGAACGATCCATTTCGTGCTCATAACATTAACATCAACTGGTCTTGGTGTTAGCACCCACACTCTAGTTATCTCAAATAACTTTAACTTTTCTTCCATGGACCCAATCCAATACTCTTTAGCTAAGGCTTCCTTATAGGTTTTGAGCTCCATCATTGATACAAAGCATGTCTATCCAACCATATCTTTTATGTTTATGTGTGTATTCCCTGTGATTCGTATCACATTTTGCACAGAATGATTTTGATAAGTACATGGTGTGTTCATTGTATTAGGTTCTTCATCAAGATTGTCTTCACTGTTCTGTGCTTCTTCTTGAACCTTTTCTTTGGTGGAGACTAATAGCTATACAATGATGATTCCTTCTAAGAGATTTTCATCGATTGTTTATATCTTTGTATTAGTCCTCTTGTTGAAAAAACGACACGTTGTGTTCACCATAGAGTACCCACTGAGTATTTATCCTCTCCTCCGATCACCATGTTCTGCTGTGTAGTTTTTGGTGCAGTTCTTAGTGAAGAAAGCTGATGTGAACTACTTCGAATATTGCAAGACCTGTCAAAACATGTGGTTTGAAACTCACATTCCCAGTTTTCATTCTTTAACTGTGAAACAAGAGTATTAAAGCTGACAAGAATCTCTGATTTTTCCCTCAGAGGTCGAGACCAAGTGTAACTGGTGCAATCATCATCCAGAACATATATGCATCTTTTCCCAGCAATAATCTTGACCTCATGATATTGCACTTTTACTTGCTTACCCTTAGAGCACAACCTACAGACAATGTTCTCTTCCACTTTCAACTAGGGTATCCACCTTATTAGCTCTTGATTTGCTCCTATGATCAGTGTTATCACACTCATGTCCCTAGACTTCATATGCCACTGTAACACTTCGTTGGTGATTGTCGATGTGAAACATTTTCCAAATGAATTCATATAACAAATCCTTCCTAATCGCACTCCTTTGGGTTTAACTTCACCTGTCTTGTACACTGCCTGACAATCATCTCTGGTGAACATAACAACCATCCCTTCACCACACAACATACTGAAATTCGCCTTGAGTCCTTCAACATAGTATACATCTTGCAGACTGGGATTGTTATCACCACTTGTGACATCTTTTTCATCATTATTCCCTATCACCCAAACACCACATGTACCATCTTCACTGGTACTTTTCACAAGTTCTTTTAAGCATGCTGATTGACCTGTCATATATTTGGGATAGTCACTGTCAAAATACAATCCAGTCTCTTGTAATAAACATTGTGATTCTTCAAAAGTATAAGCGAAATTGCAGTAGAAACACTCTTTTCTTAACCATGCTTCATCGTGATATCTTTTGCCAAAATGATATTCAGGCTTATGGATGATCTGAGGAATCCTAGTGTTCCACCATAAGCACTAAGTGTTAAAAACACCACAAGTTTCATAGTATAACCCCCATAATGGTTGTCACTGCCATCTTGATATTTTTCCCAGAGATCTCTTTCAGCCTTAACAAGGGCTTGTCGTTTTGAACTTTTACCTTGATGGACTGTGACAAGTTCAGACATGTGTTGTTTGGTAGCCTCTGGTTCATACTTCAAAGACGCTTTCACAGTTGGTGTTGAGTCCACAAAAACCCCCTCGTGACCATAACCACAATTCATAGTGCTGGTTCTACCTTTGGTGAACAACTTATCACGATCCTTGTTTGTTTACGGTGACACCATATCTTCGAACAAAATCTTATTTTTATCATACAACAATAGCTCTAGCTATCCTTTTGTGTTATAGTTGGTGATTTTCTTAGTGGTTCCACCACATGCTACCAGATTTAGCAAGCTGCTTTCTTCTGAATTTTAAACAACACTCCCATCATCCTTGTTCACATAGGATTTCTCTTTCCCTTTTTGTTTGGTATTGTCATCGCCTTCACTTCTGCCTTCAGATCTGTTGCTAGTAGGTACCTCACGTCGTTGCTCACGATCATGGTTCTCTAAATACTTTCTAATAATGCGATAAACCACATCTTGCTTGTTCTTGCTATTGTCTTCACTTCTGCCTTCAGATCTGCGATAAACCATATCTCTTGTTAGCGGGAAGTGTTGAGTGTTCTCCATACCCTGTCACAAGATCTCACCTGTTTGAGAAATAATATCTTTTCTTACGTTAGATGCCTGCTCTGATACCAATTGAAAGTTTGAAGAACACAACACATTTGTTACAAATAACAAACTTTGTTATTTAGTACTCAAAATCTTTACAAGTTGTTTCTTTATGCACTTGTAATGTAAGTTATCCTTCTGATACCCTTACATGATTTTGACCTTTTCCCTTTATTCCTCTGTTACTCCCCAAGACGTCTCACACCCTCTTAAGAACAGAATGAACCCTAAAACCCAAATCTCAGCAAAAGCAACTAAAAGTGTTAATCTCTATTACACACCTTTGAGCTTTTTTATAAACGACCTAGACAATACCTAGACGCTATCCCTTTATCCCCCTCTTCGTCTCACAAGATCTCTCACAGACTCTCTTGAACAGCTTTTAGGAAAACCCTAACCCAAAAAATTAAGAACGGCTAAAAGTGTTAATCTTCTTTCACACTTTGAGCTCCTTATATACTCACCCAAACCATAGCAATCCCTTTCTTTTTTCCTAGCCACTCGTGTTTCCTTTCTTTGGTATTTCCAAATTTGTTGTTTCCTTTTCTGTTGCTTCTCGGCTTTCCATTTTATCCAAAGGAAAACTACTTTCTTTTCAAGCCTTTTCTTTTCCTTAATCTTATAGTTCTTTTACGCCCTTTTCACTTTCACATCATCTTGAGTTCCCGCTCAATCTGTCTGTGTTACGTCCTGAGCGTTTGCACATCTTTTCTGCATTTCCACTTGATATGTCTGTGTCACGTTCTGAGAGTTTTCTTAGGTTTCCAGTCTTGTGGTTTTGCTCAGGCTTCCTGCATTTCCAGTTGATATGTCTGTGACACGTCCGGAGAGTCTACTCAGGTTTCCAGCATCTACACTTGATATGTCTGAACAGCATCCTGAGATTCTGCTCAGGTTTCCAGAATCTCCACTTAATATGTCCGTGCAACATCCTCAAGGTATGCTCAGGTTTCCTGAATCTCCACTTGATCTGCCTCTGCACCGTCTTGAGGTTCTTCTCAGGTTTCCAAAATATTCACTTGATCTGCCTGTGCAACGTCCAGATGTTCTGCTCATGTTTCCTGCATCTTCAAAGATACCTGAGGAAGAATAACCACGACATAGGTATTTATGTTAGAAGTGAAAATAGTTAAATTTCTTCAATAAAAAACATATCTTGCAGTGTAGCTAGCTATCTCAATTTCATTCTTGAGCAACTTGAGACCTTTGATGTTTTCATGAATGTTTGGCGAATAGCCACCTTCATCACCAATTTTCACTGCAATTACGATTGTTGCAATATGAAAGAAAAAATGTATTTTGCCTATTCATGATGAAAACTCTCTTAGACCAAAATGATTCTAGATTCACCTCCAATAGGAAGAATAGAAACTCCAACAAATTTCAATAGCAAATCAAAAGAAAATTAAATCTTTAGAAGCTTACAATTTGACATGTGAGTAAAAACAAACATACCTGCATTGCAAGCTTGTTTTCAGCATATGATTCATCATTGAATACCAACAAGATTGAGTGTTGCACCTAAAAACCATGCAAAGGGAAAAAGCTTAGAATATATAATACCAGAAAAATCAACCATTAGTACCTGTAGACTTCTTGAAGATGCACTACAAAGATTTTGCGTAGAGTACCTGCTTGCAGATGCTAGAGAGCATGCTTTCAGTTTCAGGAACTCTCCCAACTTTCGTGAACAACTCCCCACGAGATCTACAATCCATAAACTCCAATATGATTGAAACAAGACCGTTATGGTATAAGCATTGATAACATGAGACAAGATATGGACATTGTGAACACAAGTTTATTTTCAGCTCTTGAGAAGTCACCCGGCATGTTGATTCTTCTGTGTACATTAGTCGAATCACCTGACACATATTATAAATCTTTTATTCAACTGAAAAAGAAATCACTCACATACATATTACAGAAAAACATGATCGACCTTAAGACCGAAAAACTGTTGAGTAAGTTTGTGTTTCACTAACTGAACACAACCACTGCTTCCTTTTACCAATAACTTTGATCACTTCAAGATGGTTGTCAAATGGTTCAGTAAGCGGTTGGTGCAAAAAAAAAAACATCCACTTGTAGATAAGCACATAGAAATGTAAGTAGGAGAGTGAGATCTTGATTGTAAGTTGCATGAGTAAACTTACAGCACCTGGTTCAGACTTAGACACAGTCTGGAATCCATCTTTGTTCACTCAAAGGTGTCCATCTTTGAATGTTCCGTTTTGTGTTCTAATATTATTTCAATATACATTATAAGAAGACAAATCAAGACCAAAATAATTGGTAACAAAGACATTCACCAGATCATTTGCAGATAATGCCCATAAGTTAACATTACAAGGAATCCATTAGAGATAGAGAGTTACATGAATTTGGAGATGAATTGTTCAAGAGGAGGGAGAAGAATGGGATTAGGACTTAAGTTGCCTCGATTCATGTTTGATTGGAGATAAAATTTAGAAAACAATGTAACATATAGACACGCAAACACAATGTCTGATTTGTAATTGCAATGATAATACTTCATAAGTCTTGGATCTTAGATTCAAAGACAGATAATCGTTAGCAACATCGACGCCTCTTTTGTGACGCCAAAACCCTTACAAATTCATTTGCTACAAAAGATACTAAACACAATCAATATGACAATCTATTGTAAGCCTTCAGAAACATATAACATTCCTGTGAAGCCTTTCCCTCTCCGTCCTTTTTCTAATGTTGTCTAAATTCGCACTAACTTTTACCTACCCATCTCTCTCCGCAGCTAATTCGGTGGATAAATACATTTTGATAACCAATCTCTTTCCTCCTCTTTTCATTGGATTATCGTTTAGATGTACCCTTGAATCAGATTTTTTTTCTGTGGAAGACCTCCTTTGTCGGAGTTATCTGTTGGATAGAAACTTTTGTTTAATAGCCTTCATATTTGTGTTTCCAAAACAGAATCGCCGTTCTTCGTCCAGTTCAGTTTCATTCGGTGAAACAAACATTTTGCAAAGAAGATGAAGAGGACGGATGATTGAGAGAAACATTGGATAAGGGTGACTGTAACACTCCTAATCGCTCCAGCTTGTGGTCCCCGACTCTTTCGGCCCGTGGGCTCCACTACTCTCTGATGGCCAGGTGTGCTATTCCGGGAGGCTTTAGAGACTTGTTTGCTAGCCCTGAAACCACCATGTGATCTTTCCCCATGCTTTGTCCTCACTCGCACGATTCCGAAAATGACTTTTAGGAAGGTCACCCATCCTTAGACTGCTCCAGCATAAACACGTTTAACTATGGAGTTCTCTCAAGAGCAGTGACCAAAAAGATAAGTGCACTTTGGTGACATAGGTATGCAAATCAGTTCTCTTAAACTCTCACCATGCTCCACCATTCCTCTATAAACTAGGGTGTTACATTCACCCCTACTCACAGAGCACAATGCCCTCGTTGCGCACCAAGACCGGCCCTCCAGGTCATAATTGGAGTTACAACTGGCTCTGATACCACTTATAACACCCGTGACCGCCCCAACTTGTGGTTCCCAGTTCTCTCGGCCCGTGGGACCCACTAATCTCTGACGGTCAGGTGTGCTATTCCGGGAGGCTTTAGAGACTTGTTTGCTAGCTCTACAATCACCACGTGATCTTTCTTCATGTTTTTTCCTCACTCGCACGATTCCGGAAATGACTTCCCGGAAGGTCACCCAGCCTTAGATTGCTCCAGCATAGATATGCAAATCAATTCTCTTAAAATCTCGCCATTCACCACCATTCCTCTATAAATCGGGGGTGTTACAGTGACGATTAAAGTTATTGAAAACTGAAATTCAATTAAGATCAATACAACAAAGAGCCAAAGACTACTAAACAACAATTAAGATGAAAAAGATAAAAAAATCAAGATATGCAGAAGAATGGGTCAAATTTTCTCGTGCCCTTTTTCATCACT